>JARFXV010002326.1:132500-222721 GCA_031761425.1 Cosmopolites sordidus | reverse complement strand
GTTATTGAGAGTTACAACATTTGAAAAGTAGTAGGTATATGGAGTAACTTTTGCTGTATTAACTAAACAAATATATATAATCAGAATTGGTGCTCGATAACGTCTATAAAATTAATGCACTCTTATTTTTTTACCACTGAAGTACGAACCGTTAGTAGGAGATAAATTATTTAAGAAGTTGATTAAAGGTCAGCTAATATTATGGTCAATAAACTAAAAAAGAGAACTAAATTTTTAAAAGTATTTTTAACTATTTTTTTTGCCTATATATAATATATATATATATATATATATATATATATATATATATATAATATATATATATATATATATACAGCACAGAACTGGCAACAACTCAAACAAAAGACTATTAAAACAGCCTTAAATTTGGTTCCTTTAAAAAACGTAGAAAACATCTGTGGTGGGATGAAGTTTGCGAGCAAGCAGTATTAATCCGAAATAAAGCATTCAAAGAGTTGAACAGTCAAAAAACAGAAATAGACTATAACATCTCTTTGGAAGTAAGAAAAGAGACATCGAATCTAATTAGACGAAATAAAAGACGAAATTTAGAAATTAGACGAAAAAATATGAAAAGAATCAACTTAATGAAACATGTAGAAAAAGTCTTTCCTTCCGAAAGAAAAAACGGACAATTAGCTTTAAATAACCATGACAATTGCAAAGAAGTTGCTAAATATTTTGAACAACTACTAAACTGTCCTGAGCCCTTAAACAAATTACCAACCCTAAACCCCAAACAAACGAACCTAGATTCATTACCACCGAATGAAGATGATATAATTAGGCAAATCAAACGACTTAAAAATAACAAAGCTTCTGGTGATGATGGAATCACTGCTGAACTTTTAAAATTCGCTGGTCCAGGAAATACACAATCAAGGAAATAACCCAAATTCCACAAGAAGTTTGGCGAACCGAACGGATTTCGAAAGATTGGAAAGATGCTCTAATCCATCCACTATATAAGAAATGAGATAGAACGGATGTAAGCAACTACAGAGGGATATCTCTTTTCCCAGTTTGTTACTAAATTTTATCTCATTGTCTACTAGACAGAGCACAGGGATAATTAGAACCTAAAATTGGTGAATATCAAGCAGGTTTTCGACCGAGCCGGGATGTGCCCGGTCGAAAACCGGAACAGATGCTGAATTTAAAGTTGATCCTAAGACATCAAAAACTGTTCAATAAAAATCTCGTCTGTACATTTGTGGATTTCAAAAAAGCATATGATTCTATTGGCTGCGAATCTTTATTCCAAATCTTGACAGAACAAGGACTAGATCTGAAAACGCGAGAAATTATTAAAGCAACACTAACTAACACAAGTCCAAAAGTTGAGATCATGGGCGACATCTCAGAGCCCTTCGAAATTAAAACTGGAGTTAGACAAAGGGATGGACTCTCGCCACTCTTATTTAACTGTGTTCTAGAAAAAATAATAGAGGAGTAGCGTGTAAAAAATCGTCCCTTAATATTGACCAGCTCATTAAACTGGGAAGAACATAAAACAGATTGAAATCCTAAAAGAAACAGAAGAAAAGGGAGGACTCCAAATTTCCTTTGAAAAGACACAATACATGACCTGCAACAGACTAAGAACACCATTTCTAAAAAGAAAATATGGTAACATCAGACGAGTCTCTCAATTTAAATATATGGGACCAATAAGGGTAGATGTCAAATAATGGAAACTACATTGAGCCTTACACAAAATATTTACAACAAAAATGCATATCTAAAAACACAACAAAACTGAGACATTACAACACGGTTATTAAACTAGAATGTCTATATGACGCAGAAACGCTCATTTTGAATAAAAAGAAAGGCATCGAGGAGATTGAAAAGAAAGAATGAAAAGTCATAAGAAAAATCTTAGACCCCAAACAAATAAATTGCACAGCATACCGATTTCGAGAAAACCAAAAAATCAAACAATACACACATAAAAAGAAGACTTAAGTTTTACGGACACATAAAACGGATGAATCCGAATAATCTAACTAGATAAATAGATGAATTTTATGGAAATAGGGGGTAGAGCTAAAATAGAAACAATTAAATGGATTGCGGCAATTAAAGAAGACCTAAGATCATTATATATATATATATATATATATATATATATATATATATATATATATATATATATATATATATATATATATATATATATAAAGGTCGGAAAAATTTCTAGCCTCAACAGCCAGCCCGATATTCGATTTCTTCCAGCTTTACAGAAACACTAACATCGACTGACATAAATGACAGTTAAACAACTGAGCATCTAATATGACTATTAAGGGCTTAATATTTGGAACATTCTCCTAGAAATAACACAAACACTTGGTACTGAGCATGCAAGAAAATACAGCAAACAAGCTTTCTCTAAGCTCCGTTGGGTAGCTTAGAGAAAAAAATATTTGCAACTATAGAATCCACGTTCATCCATTATTAAAAACATTCACTTTTAGAAAATAGAAGAAATAAAAAAAATGTGCGGTAAATAAATAAGTTAATTAATAAGCGAATTAAGAAAGTCTTCGTTCGACGTGTAACCCGACACGGGGTCCCTCCCAGGCCTTCAGAGAATTTACACGTGTTTGTACACGCTCGTGTAAGAAGCAGGTAAAAAAAAATAAAAGTTGTAACATCTAAAATAAAAAATAAACAATGTTCGGAAAAATATAGCTATATAGTTTTCTTTAAATTTAAAGAGTTTCGTTATTTTCCCGACATACTGTGTATATTGATTAAATACATTTAATTATCTTGATGTAAACGACCTTATCTAACACGTAGGTAATATTTTCATTATTTGTTTTTTTAAATGTAAAATTCCAATTAGTTTAATTAATTCAATGTATTGAATAACGATTATCCACTGAAAAACAAAACGCCACGACTTTGTTTCCCTACCCCTCTCCCGGCGGATTGATTCTTTGGTGTTCCCGTATCGAAAAATCGCCCTCACTATTAATATAAACGGATAAATTTTCTAACGAACGCCGCTTCAGTCCGACTCTACTAATTTCATATTCCAGTTCCGGAATTATTGAAATATATATCTGATATGCATCGAGCGGGACACAAAGCTTTGTAGTTAACTTCGAATTTCGTTTTAAATCGACTAGTTTTAAAATTGTTTTTGTCAAAATATCCTCATTAATTAGTAATGGGGGTGAATATATGTTCCGTTTTTTTTTAGCGAGGTTATAATAAATTGTGGCTAATATATTTCGCTTATATAAATTAAATAATTTAAATTAGTTTATTAATTTGCGTTTATATAAACCATGTTATGTTCCAATTGTAAAAAATATTGTAAAATATGACATCATTAATTTATTACTGCAATGAAAAAGTATGGTGACTAAAAAAAGCCACAAATCATTTATTCGTTCATTTAAATTTATTTAGTTCCATAAAAAGTAATTCCCTTTCAATGCAATACACTTATTTGAACTATTTTTCCAGTCTTTGAAACAGTTTTCGTAGAGTACTTCTGGTATATCCTCAAGAGCAACCAGCAAACTCTATTAAATGACTTCTATGGACCCAAAAAAGCATCCAAGGAGTAGTTTCTTTAAACGGGGGACATAAAAAAGTAACAGGGTGTCATATCTGGTGAATATCTCATATCTGTCATATCTGGTGCTTGTGGGATATAATTTCCTTAAAAAATGGTTATAAACCATGAATAGTTTTTCTGATTTCCATAGTCTCCATTACGGTTTTTTTCTATCTTTCATCCATTTGCCTCATGTTCTGTCCTGCAAATTTTTAGTTTATTCTCACCGCCGTCTTTCTTACGCCTTTCATTTTGGACTTTTCTCGAATGCAGTCATTTCCCTTTCTTTCTATTAATTTCATTTAAATCATTTCAAGAAAACCACTCACTGTTCATAAAATGAGTCAATTCATAAGAGAAGCATGCCAAGAAAATGATAACAATAAAAACCTCAGTGGCAAAGTGTGCTTCAATATAGGAACTAGGCTACAGGAATGTTAAATGATGAAGGCTGGCAATTTCAGCAATTAAGAGGTTGTACTTAGTTGCTTAATTTAACTTAGTTACGTACTTAATTATATATATATATATATATATATATATATATATATATATATATATATTTATATATATATATATATATATAAATTATAATTTTTTAATTAAATAACTATATACAAAAAATGTTCAAAGTGTTAACTTCCTTAACTTCCTTTCATTAACTTCCTGATAATAATAGATACGGATACGACGAAGCCTTGAATTGTGTTTTCCGACCAGATAAGAGGTATAGAGGTATATCGGCAATTTCTTGTCGAATTCGCAATTTGAGATTTTCGAGATTTTCTGGCCTATTAATGTAAACCCGATTTTTTAAATAGTTCCACAAAAAATCAAGTGGTGCCAAGTCTGGTGACCTTGCCAGATATTTGATAGCTCCTCGTCGACCGATCCATCGGTTTCGGAAAGTATTGTTAATTATATTTTTAATATTAATGCTGGTTATGGAATATGGTTAATCTTGTTGTAACCATATTTTCTGGTTTGGTTAATTAAATTTGGAAACAGGGATGATATTTTCTTCCAATAGATCTAAATATTTACGTGCTGTCAAGTTGACATCAATGAAAAAAGGTCTTATAGTATTTTGCCACTATATCCCATCCAAACATTTAACTTTTGAGAATATCGTGTATGAACTTGCTCCATCCAACGCGTATTAATATCAGCCCTGTATCTACAGTTGTGGCCCTGTATCTATACACACACACACACACACACACACACACACACACACACACACACACACACACACACACACACACACACACACACACACACACACACACACACACACACACACACACACACACACACACACACACACACACACACACACACACACACACACACACACACACACACACACACACACACACACACACACACACACACACACACACACACACACACACACACACACACACACACACACACACACACACACACACACACACACACACACACACACACACACACACACACACACACACACACACACACACACACACACACACACACACACACACACACACACACACACACACACACACACACACACACACACACACACACACACACACACACACACACACACACACACACACACACACACACACACACACACACACACACACACACACACACACACACACACACACACACACACACACACACACACACACACACACACACACACACACACACACACACACACACACACACACACACACACACACACACACACACACACACACACACACACACACACACACACACACACACACACACACACACACACACACACACACACACACACACACACACACACACACACACACACACACACACACACACACACACACACACACACACACACACACACACACACACACACACACACACACACACACACACACACACACACACACACACACACACACACACACACACACACACACACACACACACACACACACACACACACACACACACACACACACACACACACACACACACACACACACACACACACACACACACACACACACACACACACACACACACACACACACACACACACACACACACACACACACACACACACACACACACACACACACACACACACACACACACACACACACACACACACACACACACACACACACACACACACACACACACACACACACACACACACACACACACACACACACACACACACACACACACACACACACACACACACACACACACACACACACACACACACACACACACACACACACACACACACACACACACACACACACACACACACACACACACACACACACACACACACACACACACACACACACACACACACACACACACACACACACACACACACACACACACACACACACACACACACACACACACACACACACACACACACACACACACACACACACACACACACACACACACACACACACACACACACACACACACACACACACACACACACACACACACACACACACACACACACACACACACACACACACACACACACACACACACACACACACACACACACACACACACACACACACACACACACACACACACACACACACACACACACACACACACACACACACACACACACACACACACACACACACACACACACACACACACACACACACACACACACACACACACACACACACACACACACACACACACACACACACACACACACACACACACACACACACACACACACACACACACACACACACACACACACACACACACACACACACACACACACACACACACACACACACACACACACACACACACACACACACACACACACACACACACACACACACACACACACACACACACACACACACACACACACACACACACACACACACACACACACACACACACACACACACACACACACACACACACACACACACACACACACACACACACACACACACACACACACACACACACACACACACACACACACACACACACACACACACACACACACACACACACACACACACACATACCGGGAACCAGGCGTGGGTGTTGATTTCACGGTGCCAGATATAGTTCTCATGGTGTCATTCAACTGGACATCTAGTTTATAAGTATGTTTACTTTTGTACCAGACAGGGGCACAGTACTCTGCTGTCGGACTGTTCGCTCTCCAGGATGATCATGGGGAGCGAACTAATTCTTCCAAAGCTCTGATTTGGAAGGATTAGTTATCAGTCGCCACTTTCTATAGTACGTCATGAGGACGGCCAGGTCAGTTGTCAGGGCTTTGCTACAGGACTGATGGTACTTATCATGTATACTCAGAGGCATATCATCTGCATATATAAATTGACGGGCGATGGTATCTGGAATGTCATTAGTATATATGTTGAAAAGTAAGGGTTCTAACACTGATCCCTGAGGTAGTCCGTTTTTAACAGTTTTTCCACAGCTTTTTTTATCATTTAGGTGGACTGTGGTTCTTAGGTTGCTATCATGTTTTGAATCAGGCTGCATATTTTTGTACATGGGATTATTTCTTGTAGTTTGAAGACAAGCCCTTTCTTCCATAAGCTGTCATAGGCTGATGATGAAGGCCACAGCTGTTTTTAGGCCTCTTTGAAATCCTATTGAATTCTATATGCGTCGTCAGAGCTAACACTTCATCGCTACAGTTTCGTCCTGTTCTAAAACCAGCTTTTCGTGGTATTAGTTTACCGTCCACTATAGGGGATATCCTATTGTAAATTAGTCGCTCAAGGAGTTTATATAATTTAAATTAGGAGTTTATATATATTAAAAGTGCTATGATATTTGAAATAAAATTTGGATTAGTATTTATTTTTTCCACCATAACTTCGGAAAGCATAATTCTTCGATAAAAATCATCTTCACTTAATTCTTGTATTAAATATATATTGTAAGGATAATTTTTTTTAATTATTTTTAAAACTGAGCCTCTACACATGCTATGATTTAAAGCTAATTGTTGCACAGAAACCTTACCATCATTGTCTACTACATCAATTAAAACATTCAACGAATTTTCGTCATTAGTTTTTGTTTTTTACCTTCCTAATTCTAGACGACTGCCTGCATCTTTGAATCTTTTCACCGTTTTTAAAACTGTTAACTTGGTGATGTTTTTATTCGGATGTACTTCATTAAATACTGGACAAACTTCAGCATATATGCGTTTTCTATCACCGTATCTAACCATTTTTAAAATTTTTTCTCTTCCAGTTAAATGCAATTCCATATAAAAGTTGAAGGAAATTTAAAATTCACAAATTAATGTTAATAGTTGACAACTGTGTAATCAAATACTTCATCTGTCATCCATAGTTTCATGACCCATTAAATGAAATATTTATTTACCATAAAAAAGACCGAAAAACCTATTAGCCATTGTTTTAAATCTATTTTGAAAAAAAAATACAATATTTACATCGTTGAAATAGGCCTATTCACGAGCTGGTGAGCGCAAGTGCAACCGCCATGTTAAAAAAACGGCAATTAAAAAGTTTCGTACTGTTTTGTGTAATAATAGCTGGAAACGCAATATTATCTCCGATATCAAACAGTTTATTAGAAAAAATTATTGATGGTGCTTTACTGATTCACAGTTCAGTATAAGTACATAGTTATGAACAATTAAGAAGATGGTTAAAATGTCATAGGCGTCCGCAAAAACGAAATAAAAGATGGATGATTGAGAGGTCATGCATTTGTATTCTTATTCTATGATGAAGAACTGAAATTAAATAGAAACAGTATGACTGATTATTTTATTATTTTCTGCAAATTAATCTGAATTATTTTATCAGGCAGTTGTATTAAATCTGTTTGTATTTTTGTACGTTGAATTGTATTTGAAGCTTCACAGTTACTTTCTGTACCTTCTGTAATTAAACTTATTTTCGAAGACAATAATCCTTCACGTAATGTTTCTTCAACAGTACAGGTATTGTTATCGATCACTTTATTAATCTCTTCTTCATCCATCATTGTCTACAAAAAGCAAAAAGATTTTTTTTATTAAAATCAATGATTATTTGCAATTATTATTTCTAAATTTATACTTCAATAGTTTCAATATTATGAATATTTTTCGTAAGATTTTATTTGCTTCATTAATTTTTTTATACTTTTCCATTAAACTTGTTCTTACTTTAACCACTTATAAAATGTGTTAAGCTGGATCCACATCAATAAAAACTTGCATTGTTTGGGCTATAAGTGTTGAATGTGGAGTGCGTACGCGGCAATGTAGACGCTCTGAGACACAAAATCACATAAAAATATTGTCGCCGCACAGCATCCACTCGAAACATCTGTTGGCCACCAGATATTTCAAACAAATTGTTCCAGTAAATCCAATACGCACGCAAAACTTTATTTGTGTAAACCCAGCTTCAGAGGTGATATTTTCGAAGAAATTATTTTCGTTGTACAAATGATAATAATAATAACAATAATTACCTTGTTGTTGATAGTTGATGGGATTTGGATTTTAATTAGTTGGACTTCATAAAAATGGAGGGAGCAAATTTAAGAATCCTTAGTAACATTATCAATCGTTCGAAAACCTATGTTACTTCGGCCACATTTCTTCACCCACAATTCACATTTTGTGCAAGTAGGACATGATTTAATATGTACTTTGCTTGATGATTTAATATCTTTTTACGGTATTGAAGACAATATTTAAACGATTTATATCGCGTATCACTCTTACATACTCCATAACAACACCGTTTTGTTGTTCCTTTTCGTATGGATAACATAATTATACTGGGTTAAAAATGTTGTTTTTCTCAACTAAACTTACTATTTTATTGATTATTCGTATCTTGAAAATTAAAATACTCAATTTTTTATTTTTTTAGGTTTATAATTTTTATTCGGGTACTTTATCATGTTTGTTTACGAAAAAGAGTACCAATAAAATAGTTGACACTGAGGCATTCGCATTAAATATTATTTCCATGAAAAGGCCTATTCGAAACTGTTGTCAAGAAAACAATCAAGTTGGAATTTTATTTTAAATATACAAGAAAAAAATGGAAATATATTCAAAAAGTGGCAAACATTTCTTAAGTAATCTCTAAGCGTTCTCCAGATATTTGACCGTTTGCATACATAATAGTGATCTTGTATATATATATATATATATATATATATATATATATATATATATATATATATATATATATATATAATGAATTTCGCTTTCACCAGGAATTTGATTATTTAAATGACCAACCACCCACCCACTTAACGCGGTCTAGAGGGGGATTAATTCCACCCCGAGCCTCTCATGGCCCCTCATCATTCTCTCCATCATCCAGGACCACATGAATTATGTACCAGTTCTCATCCATCTTCGTGGTCGTTCCCTCTCTCTGGCGCCTTGTCGTTTATTTTAAAAACTGTGACGCCGGCGAAAATTAAAAAATAAAAGTTTTATCAGGTAAAACCCTAATTAAAAAGATCCATCAATTTTCCGGAGCGGAAGATCCTGACCGTTTTGCAAATTTAATCGTGGGCTTTGCCATAAGTTAACTATTATTTAGGCCTGATGTTACTCGGAGGAGAATAGAGGGTAAATGCGAGAATGGGCGGATTACGACGATGTTATTGTCTATTTTCGGTTAACTGTGAGGGGGTTGGCGGAGAACGGTAGAGCGATGGTTGAGTATCAACCTTCGACCTGAATCTAATCGATACGTTCAAAAATGTAACTTAATTTCAGGAGAGCGAAATACCTAAAAAGTTAAGAGTTGGTTCTCTGTTATTAGGATTCGGTCCTGATGTTTATGTTTTTGCTTTAGTCCCATTGAGATGCAGATGTCCCATATTCATGCTATATGTTTGGTGGTCTTATTATTGAGCGCAGGGTATTTGGCTTTTCTGGTTTAAATAAAAAACTAAGACATGTTCAGATTTACATATTATATATATATATATATATATATATATATATATATATATATATATATATATATATATATATATATATATATATATATATATATATATATATATTTATATTATATATATATATATATATATATGTATATATATATATATTTATATATATATATATATATATATATATATATATATATATATATATATATATATAATATATATATATATATATATATATATATATATATATATATATATATATATATATATATATATATATATTTATATATATATATATATATATATATATATATATATATTTATATATATATATATATATATATATATATATATATATATATATATATATATATATATTTATATATATATATATATATATATATATATATATATATATATATATATATATATATATATGCAGTGTTAGAATTCTTTGGAGTGTGTCCAATGAGACAACAATGCTGGGTGTCATCAGACACTCAACTGCTGGGTTCCACAATCTCATGTGGAACACACAACCTGCTTCTCCGCCTAAATGAGCATTTTGTTGATTGTTTGACTGGGGATGGGCCCCATCCATACCTCCCGCAGGTTTTGTGTGTTCCACATGAGATTGTGAAACCCAGCAGGTCAGTGTCTGATGACACCCAGCACTGTCATCTCATTTTACGAAGTCCAAACTATTCTAACACTACATATATACGCCATCCGACGGGAAGTCAGCGAAAAGTATGGGTTGTTGACTGTGGATCGGTTCTTCCTATTCTTGACGAGAGAGCACATGTCGGTGCCTTGATGAGTCTGAACATCAAAAGACGAAACATGTGCCCTCCATATTGAATTGTTCAGACGATAGTTTACTAATAAACCGAAACGTTAACAAAATAATAAAAAAATAATATTTTATTAATATTCTGAGAAGCTTCTGAGGTCGGTAATGTTAAAATTACTAGATTTTCGGGTAGAAGAGCATGAATGTTGACTGCGTTCGCCAGTCTGTTAGAAACGATCCACGACAGTCTGTACGACTCCGCGCAGCTTCTCTACATTTGCACAGATCCACGATTCATGCATTATTAGCAAGTATTTATATTTCCACCCCTACAAAATTGTTATTGTGCAAGAGATGAAGCCCAATGATCCAAATGAACGAGTCGAATTTTGTAGGACAATGAAAAATCCTTTAAGGAGCTCCAATAGCGTATGGTTTACTGATAAATCGAATTTCCACATCAGAGGACGGGCGAATAAATTCAATTGCAGATATTGGGCTTCCGACAATACGCTGGAAATGCAACAAAAACCATTACACTCGCTTAAGGTTGTCGTTTGGGCTGCCATATTAAGGGAAGGAATTCTCGGCTTTATTTTTTGAGGATAACCGTGGTCGCGCTCAGGCTGTTAATTCCGATCGTTATTGTCATATGATCCGGAATTTTTGGCTCCAGAAATGCAAAACTCGATTGGCTACAACTGCAACACATTTTTCTGACAAGATAAACCAACTTCCCACGCCATGAATAATTCTTTAGCAGCTCTTCACGATTTATTCCTTGAAGGAGTGATTAGTCGCCGAGGGGGCATGAACTGACCATCGAGGAGTCCAGATTAATCAACTGCTGATGTTTTTCTATGGGGCTACTACAATACAAATTTTAAAGCAAAGAATCACAGACGAAATCCACGTGATTCCAAGAGCGAAGCTTCAACGAGTGATTGAAAATTTCAGTTCCAGACTAAATGAGTGTGAAGAAGGGGATGGTGCGCATTTGCGGATGGTTGTATTTTCATAAATAAAAATTCAAAAACTACTCTGTAATTTAACGGTAATTAAACAAGTTTGAGCCGACCGCGGTGGTCTGGTGGGTTAGTCGCCCGCCTGGCAATCCAATGGTCCCGGGTTCGAATTCTGGTGCGGGCATGGATGTTTGTGTGCGTATTTTGTATGTGTTTGTCGGTGTTGGTATGTCACTAAATAACGCCTTTGAGCGTTGACGTGACTTAAATTAAAAAAAAAAATAAAAAAAAAATAAACAAGTTTGAATTACTTATGTTTTTTGTAAAATGGAAAACATTCTGAGACACCGTTTTGTTTTAATGAATTGAACTGGTCATTTGCAATAATTAGTCTTGTAGAAAGAATTACATAGTCAAATTGAATAAAAGTTCTTTCTAAAAACGCAAATGTAAAATGTTTTTCTGTAAAATTGTATAAATAAAACAGAGTTGTGTAATTTCCACTTATATTTTTCTCTAAAACAAAACGCGTTTCGTTACACTGTAGCTTCTTCGAATGGTTGACAAAGAATGAAATTGTTTTGTGACAAATAGTAGGTACTATAATAATCAAGTAATTTTACATGTTTTTTTTTCTGGGAATTCCCCGAAATTTAATAACGGATAACACTGGGGAACAATTTGAAAAATAATTTCTGTTGAGTTCGATATTTAAGCTGTTTTATACGTAAATTGACATGCTAATTCCAAAACTTTATTTAGTTGCACATCCGACTAAGCTTGGCGAATCACAGAAGTCACTAATACTCTCCTACCGGCGAACCTTCTTCAACCAAGGAGTGGGGGCGTGCGTGACGTTGCGTCATCCAAAACTAGTTCGGTCAGTTGCGCATGAGATGCTAAAGTACGTGGGGCTGTGTCACTCTGATATAGTGAAGTCAAAGTATACATACACAACTACAGATTTTCGTTATGTCTGCCTCTGGTAGTTCTCGCTGTAAGTGCTTAAACAGCCCTGATTCATTTTCTTATATGTATGGCGGTTTTACCATCCCCATTCAACGGACTAATATTATTACATTTGTTAGGCAAGCCTATTTTGCTTGTTTTAAAGTGAACATAAGTGACCAATATAAATCATGGGCCCCTCATAAAGTGTGCAAGCAGTGTGTAGAGAGTTTACGAATGTGGACGAAGAGAACACGTAATAAACTTTCGTTTGGTATACCAATGGTTTAGCGAGAGCCCAAAGATCACTTAAGTGATTGCTACTTTTGCATGGTGGAAATATCAGGATTCAACAAGAAAAACAAACATAAAATTGAGTACCCTAGTTTACCGTCAGCTATACGCCCTGTGCCTCATTCAGCCGAAATTCCAGTGCCAGTTTTTCAAGATTTACCTTCGTTAGAAATACAAAAATGTGAATCAAGTGACTCCACCGACGAAGAATTCAAAGTTTCCAATGATTCTGTTCGTAAAGGATTCAATCAACATGAATTAAACGATTTAGCACGAGATTTGGGAATATCCAAAAAAGCATCGAAATTATTAGCGTCAAGACTGCACGAAAAAAATTTGCTTGACAAAGGAGCTACAGTCACTTACTATCGATCCAGAGAAAGTGAATTTAGGCAGTACTTGAGAAATAATGACGGATTTATATATTGCCAGAACGTAGAAGGTTTAATAAAAGAAATGGCAATTTCTAACTATAACGCAACTGAATGGCGATTGTTTATAGACAGCTCAAAGTGTGTTCTCTACATAATGGAAATTTATACGGTTCAGTCCCAATAGGTTATTCAGTTTCTTTGCGTGAATAATATGACCACATAAAGAAAGTCATTGACTTGTTGCAATATAACATGCAATGGATCATCTGTGTTGACCTTAAAATGGTCTGTTTCCTTCTTGGCCAACAACGCGGGTATACCAAGTATCCCTGTTGTTTGTACATGTGGGATAGCAGAGCTCGTGAGAAGCATTGGATGCAATCGAACTGTCCGCCAAGATCTGACCTAAGACCTGGTGATCCAAACTTTAAATCAGCCACTTGTCGACAGAAAAACATTGTATTTCCACCTTTACATATAAAGCTAGGTCTCATGAAGCAATTTGTTAAGGCTTTGTCAATTGAAGGAGGCTCCTTTAAGTATATCATTTTGGTATTCCCTAGCCTGTTATATGAAAAGATAAAAGCTGGTGTGTTTGATGGTCCACAGATTCGGCAACTCGTTAAAGATGAAAATTTCACTCAAACAATGACCGAACTTGAAAGGAATGCTTGGTTGGCTTTTAAAAATATTGTTAAAGACTTTCTTGGAAATACACGAGCCCCGAATTACATCGAAATTGTTCAACAACTCTTGGAGAGCTTTAAAAAGCTTGGTTGCAACATGAGCATCAAACTGCATTTCTTACATAGTCATCTTGCTAACTTCCCGGAAAATCTTGGTGCTGTTAGTGATGAACAGGGCGAGCGATTCCACCAAGATCTAAAGATTATGGAAGCGCGGTATCAAGGTAGATGGGATGTCAGTATGATGGCTGACTACTGTTGAAGCATCAAGCGAGAATGTCCAGAAACTGAACACTCCAGGAAAAGCTATAAGAAGAAATGTTTACCATAATATATTTTATTTATTTTTTGTATAAACACAATTGAACTTTTAATAATATGTTAACCTCTGTATGAATAAAATATTCTAATCTATTTGGTCAGATCTCACCTTATTTCCTTTCGTATGTACACTTTTAAGGTAAAATGAGGTATGCTGTAGCTTAAGAACTTATTGATAGAGAAAAACTGTGAATATTTTTGAATTCAGAGATGAAAAATTAGTCAAAAAAAGTCACAGATGCAAGTCAACAAAATTGCTGTTCCCCAATGTAATAGGTCTATTTAGTCGTTAAGGACATCTGTGTATTTATAACGTTTTATTTCCAAACATTCTACTAAATTCAGTTTGTATTCCTTATTTTCTGTGTGAAAAATTTTAAAATCATTATTTAATGTATGTTTTTCTTTTATAAGACGTTCCATGTATGTTGAGTCAATTTTATTATTTAGATAGCTGCGCTTGTGTTCTGTGATTCTATGTTTAAATGAGCTACCTGTTTGTCCTATATACAATTTATTGCACGAACATTCATGTTTTGTTATTTTTTAATTTTAAAATTACTTGATTACTATAGTACCTACTATTTGTCATAATACAATTTTATTCTTTGTCAACCATCCGAAGAAGCTACAGTTTAGCGACACCCATTATGTTTTAGAGAAAAATATAAGTGGAAATTAGACAACTTTGTTTTATTTATACAATTTAATATGAATTGTTCCGCAACCATCCTCATTTTTCATTCATTTTGGCCATATTTTTTGCAGTAGCATACAGAAACAGAGTAAATAAGCAAAAAGTGTACTAGTTTTTTTGTGTTAAGATATATAAGAAGCTATATAGCCATATTTACAGTTTGATTTACCAGTTGTGGCGATTAATAATTCTTATTTTTTAAGAGATATCGCTGGAAACAAGAGTCGGTTCACAGTCTGACCTCTTATGTTATATTGTTGATACCACAACACTTTTCAAAATTTAATTGATGCTTAAACGAATTTCAGTTAGCGTCGTAGTTTTTTTTCGTGTGGTAAACATGTCGAGTTTCGAGTCAAATAAAGAGCATTTGCGGCACTTACTGCATTTCTTGTTTAACGCGAGTGAAAGTCATCGCATATTTTTGGAAATTTCACATCGGCGAAATTTTAAATTGACAATGTCAAAAAGACGATTTAGACAGTAAAGTGGTGACTTCGACCTGAAAGCCAAAGAACGTCCAAGTAAACCGAAGAAATTTGAAAATGCCAAATTGAAAGTATTGTTGGAAGAAGTCGATATATAAACTCAACAAAAAATGACAGAAAGATTAAATGGTGGTCACCGAACCATTTGTAATCGTCTCCAGGCCATGCGAAAGATCCAGAAGACAGGAAAATGGGTACCACATCAGCTGAACGACAAACATGTGGAACCATCGAAAAACGATTTGCGAAATTTTACTTTCTCGGCATGAAGGAAATCTTTTTTGCATCGGATCTTGATTGGAGACGAATAATTTATATGTTGTTTATTATTATTTATATAAAACGCAGAAAATAATGGATTGACTCAGGACAATCATCAATATCGACCTCATGACCGACTCGCTTTGGAAAGAAGGTAATGCTGTTCATTTGGTGGGATCAGAAGGATGTCGTGTACCATGAGTTTCTTAAACCAGGTAAAACGCTAAATTTGTTACCGTCAACAAATGATCAATTTGAGCCATGTATTGGTCAAAAAGCGAATAGAATAGACTACAAAACACGAAAAAGTGATTTTGCAGCACGACAACGCTCCATCACACACAGCAAAAGCGGTCAGAGACACTATTTTTGTACTTGGTTGGGAATTCTTGTCCCACCCGCCGTACTCACTAGACCTGGCCTCCGATTTCTACTTGTTTTCATCGATGTCTCACACACTTTCCATGAAACACTTCAACAATTACGGAGATGTCGAAAATAGCTTGATGACTGGCTCACTTCAACAGATGTACGATTTTTCTTAAAGTCCATCCATAAATAGCCAGAGAGATGGGAAAATGTGCGATGGCGCATATTTTGAATAAACCATTTTTTACCTTTCTCCAAATTAAACGTGTTTTTTTAGTAAAAATTAAGAATTATTAACCGCCACGCCTAGTAAACACATATACTGGGAGTTACATTGCTTTTTCTCCTCAGATCCATTTTACATGATAGTTTGCAACTATTTAACTTATATCATATCAGATTCTGCAAAAAAGAATTATTTATTAAAGTTGTTTATTTTTTTCGATCAAAAAGTTTATAAAATAATTCTATTACCTTTTTCTCATAAATCTCAGTGAATATATATATATCCTCTTTTCAACAACATAATTACAATACTAACTCTTTTAAGCTGATTATTACACCATTCCTGTTGAAATGGCAGCTTATCTAAACTATTTTTTAAAAGATGCAGAAGGTATAGGATTATCGGTTTTTTTTTCTGTTTCCCAACGGTGTCAGATCCATTCTGTATAATTGGACATCAGAAAGATTACAAAAATACAACTAATTACACGTCTACGGTTCTTAACGCATCAATTTTATGTCATCCATTATTTTTTCGGCACTTTTGGTAGCACCATTAAAGAAACTCGACCTGTCTAAGGTTGTTAATAGAATTTGATGTATCTCAGCCGTTTCCGTTGAAAGATATCAATATTTAAAACCGATTAGTACAATCAAATTATACGTACAGTTATTTTGAATTTTTATTTATGAGTCAAAATATTTCCCATCACTTTCTACTGCAATGATCAAAAAATAAGATTAATTTTTTAATAAAGCACATAATTTTATTAATCCAAATTTATTTTGTTTCCTTTAAAGTAGTCTCCTCTCACTCCAATACACTTATTCCAACATTGTTTTCAGTCTTCGAAGCGGTTTTTAAACTCGAGTTATGATATATCCTAAAAAACGGCCAGCAGACTCTCTTGAATGGTTTTATGGACTTAAAACGGTGTACACGAAGTAGTTTCTTCAAATCACCCGGTATCAAATCTGACGAATATGGATCCTGTGGAATGGTGTTTTTTTCAGTTTTAGTGACAAATTTACGAATAATTGTTGTGGTGAATAATGATGAAAATGATGTGTCAAGACGTTTGTCTCTAATATGCAACCCGCGATCACTCAGTTCAAAATTCTAGATATTGCTAATATTTTCTTCATTGATTAACGTAAAAGGTTTTCCAAAGGTCTTGTATCACTTGCAATCATTTATTTTTGACATACCTTCATCTTCTCAACACTTTCTTAAATAAACTCGAAGAGATGTACTACTAAATACCAAATCACTTTTTGACGCACGTTTCGCTAACCATGTTAGCATCATCAAGAGATAAGTAATACAAATCTCTTCTAGTTTAGTGTTTCACACCGAAGATTCCAATAGAAGAATTGACTTTCCTAAGATTTTTAATGTAAATTCTTTGCTCAACAAATTTATCCGTTATAAAAATATTCTGATAAAAATGTTCAACAATTACAAAAAACGCTATAATTTCTAACAAGCGAAATGATAGTAAATTTCTTTCTGATGTAAACGAGAGTCATACCAACTTAAAAAACAAATGCTTGTATCGACATGTAAAACGCCTGAATGTTTTAAATAAAAGTCATCTTAATTTTTGATCCTTATAGTAGTTTTTTGTTTGTAAGAAGTAGTTCCATGAGGTCAAGTCTGACGAATATGCTGGTATCTTGGTTAGTTTTCCCCTTTGAGTTCCAACAGTCTTTCTTCCGCAGATATGGTAATAAACGATTTTTCTTTATTATATTATTATCTGGTGGCAAAAAAGTGAATATTGGTTGGGCATGAAAATAAATCCAGACTAAGAGAGGTCTCCGATTTTCGTAATCTATCATACCAAAAGTATCACTAATTTAGTTGCAGGGTAAAAAAAATGATCTCAATAAGTCAGAAATAGTTTATCTTAACCCCCTCTCAACCACCCTCAGAATAGTAAAGATTCGTTTATGCAAGAAGTGCCCTAATTTACAGGAAAAATATAATTTAGGATGCCACAATATCTGGACTGTATTATGAATATAGTAAACATTGAAATATGTCTAGTTTTGAAGATTTTCGATGTAATGATCATTCGATTGCCTGGTAGAATGCGATTTTGTCTCAGGAGACATTTGCTGACATTTTGGTGGCAGCTGATAGAATGGACAATTTTTGCGTGTATCACAGATGAATTTATCTTGTTTTTAAATATATTTTTGTCGATCTTGTTAACAATACAATTTTCATGTCAGTGATTATAAATTAATCCTTAGACTGATATGATCATGATATTGGAGGATTTTATATTTCCTTGATTCTGTTTGCTAATCAGTTGTTCCAATAATTAAATGAAGTCTATCTTTAAAAATAAAACCTATATGAAAATCATATTATTGATCTTCCACTCGACACATTTCTCATTTAATATCCTTCTCCATGCCCTGATTCCTCCCGCACCCCTCCACACGCTCCATTCTCACCACCCCCATTTCGGAATGGAAAACAGTTGCCGTAGTTACCCAAACTCTAATCCTCGGACGTCAGCGAGTACAAAAGCGGAATCGTCTTTGATTTATACGATTATCTTCCGCTTTCGCACCTTCGGGGTAGATCTATTCACATATTCGCGGAGAATTAAAATTATTCTAGCAAATTAACCCCGATGGCAGAACCGGAGGGACCGGAGATTTCGACGCCAGATACGTTTTTCGGCAGAGACAAATTTGATTACGAGCTCGTTTATGGCTAATTTAGCGATATTCATCATTGGAGAGAAAAAGAACACCGGCCCTAATCATTAACAAACACAAAAGAAAAAAGGAGAAGCATTTTTTTTACGTAAAGTAATAAGAACGAAAAGAAAACCGTGATCAACTTGATAAATATGGAGAAACATTCTCCCTTTTATTAATTATTTAATTAATTTATTCATCGAATACTTTTGCTGTTTAAAAGTCCTGCTCCTGAGGGTTTGAGAATTATTCTATTATAAAATAAACTTAAACCTAATTACAGTGAAGCTCAAGGCGTTTGTGTCTGTTCTCTTTCTTCTATATTCTTACTTGAAACAATTTACCAACCAGACTTATCACCCTTTTCTTTTATATTTCTGAGTCGTAACCGACAATTTATGATTAATTTATGATAAATTTAATAATATATATATATATATATATATATATATATATATATATTCAGTTCGTAGTGTTTCGCGAATGGAATAATATATTAGACTATTAGCCCGGAAGTACATCCGATCGTTTGTGTCCCGTTTGTTGGGAACGTGCAGACCTTTCGCCAAGGTCACACTAAGCATTCTCAGAGCTTGTCTGAAGACTGAAAGCTGTGGACCGCTTTTTCACTCTGGTTTTTAGGTTGGCATCTGCTCTTACCTATCCATGATAAACTATACCCGAAGCAGGTCGATATTCCTATGGCTGTCCCAGGAAGTGTCAGAATTCCCTCTTTCTTTTGCGGGGCATAGTCTGACTTTTCTTAAGATTAGGATTTGCAACAAAGTCCAAAGAAACTTTGCGAAGGTTAACTTGATAATGAAAGCTGTCTCCATCAGAATTGGGAAACTTACCACGCCCAATGCCGAGCCGACGACCAGGGTATGTCGTCGGTCCGCCATATGATGCGGGATTTTACGATAGCGGTTTAGCTATTATGGAACTTATGTAAGCCGGAAACCCGAGATGTTCAGACCCCATAGAGTTACTGCCATGGAAATTAGGGGACAAACTATTGGGGCTTAAGCGCTCCAAAGGAAGTGTGGAGCGCTGCTCAGCTGGGTCTGAATTTGACCCAGCAGATGTGCTACAAGTTGCTCCACAAGATTGGAGATCATATCACCTTGTGGGACGGGATTGCTAGATGGAACTGAGTTCCTTAAGGATCCCCACACGAAGGTTGGTGGGGGTGCGGCGGTTTTACGGGACTTGTTAACAGCAATCCCACGAGGTTTTCTCCGTGAAAGCCTTCGGGCTTTCTCGGAGAGTCCTCTATTTGGTCTCTTCTCGCAACCTAGGAAGCTCGCAGTGTATGGACCTCCACAGTGGCAACAAGTTGGTGGGTCATTCCGATCCTTCTTGCACTCCCTTGTGGGGTGCTCACCCGTGCACTTTACACAGGCCGGATTTCTGGCAGTGAAACACTGCACTACTCGGCCATTCGAGCGCTGACTTTGGATTTTGACTTCCTGACCTAGGGTTACTACCTGGACGATGGCCATCGGAACGCCATCTTTACCTGAGGTTTTCCATCTCTCCACGTGGACGGGATAAAAACCCATCTCGTGGAGTTCCTTAGTTACCTCGGAGACTGGAATCGTCTCCAAGACTCCCTTGAGATTACGTTCCTCATGGAAGCAGAACGAGTGAAACTTAATGTTCCTTTCTTCGAGCAGCGCGGTCGCCGCTCGATAGTCGTCAGAAGTCTGGGGTTGAAGATGAACCCCTACTGCCTTCGTGATCAACCTGGTGAACAAGATATCACGTTCCTTGCAGATCCTCATTATCTGCAGGTACACTTGCCAGTCCTTTTCGGCGCCAGAGGCTCTGCCTCCTCGCCTTCCTGAAAGTGGGTTTCTCCGAAACCGGAGACTCGGACGCTAGTTTCTTAAGAGGAGGATAGTCCTCTTCTACCGACGCCGAGCTCCGTTTCGTTTTCCTTTGCTTTTTCTTTGGGACTATCTTTTGGTAGCCCCCGGATTCGGAGGTCGAAGAATGGCCTCCTTCGTCCATCGTGTCCATCGGGGTCGTGTCGTCGTCTGAGTCTTGGGTTTCTTCTCTCCACTCTTTCTTTCCGTTTCACCCTTTTTTCTTTTCCAGGCATTTCTGCAGTCTGTGGTTCTCGCTGTCTAGTCCCTTCAGATCGTCGATCAATTCGATCAACTTCTTTCGGAGACCCTCGTTTTCGTCGGCCGCCATCTGGTTCATTTCGAGCGCGTACCGATACTGACCCTCGAGGTTAGTAATACGCTTATCTTTATCATCGAGCGCGCGCTAGGCCTCTTCAGTGATGGCAAACCTTTTGGGGTCAGCCATCACAACTATTTACGGTACCGTACACGACCCGCGGTAAAGAGATGTTACCTCTCTGCTGTCCTGAACCGAACTAAAAGATGTGGAAACCGTCTCGTAATATTTATGTTCTTCTGGGTCGCAGATTGTGATGATGCGTACTTTTATTGGTTCTTGCGTTGGTCCCGCCCCTTCGGACGAAATTTGGGGTATCACAGTGGTAATCAGTTGCTCTCCCGACTACAGCTTGTGAGCTTCGGTCTGTCGCTTGATTACTGGTTTCCACGTGTCTAACAGATTGAGGGCATCATCTCTTCTATTTAGGCGTTCGATTTTTTCTATTTCTATTGTTTCTCGTATGGCTCATATTTTGTAAGTCGGGATATTTGCAATTTGTCGGCAACTGTCAAAGTCGATTTTGTGCCCTGTTTGTAGATGGTGTTGAAACGCCAATTTGTATTCTTCGAGCCGGGCTGATATTCTTCTATTGGTTTGTTCGATGTATGCCATGTTACAAGTCCCGCACGATATGCTGTATACACCCGGATTTTCTAGAATGATGTGATCTTTGGGACTTCTAATGACTGATTTTATTGTTTTATGTGGCTTATATGCGGCTGATATATTATGTCTTCGAAGCAGTCGTCCAATGCGATCTGTGAGCTATTTTCATATTCATTTGGCTTCTGTTGGTTGTTTTGATAGTTAATAGCCTTCTTTATGTTATATGCTGAGTAGCCGTTCTCCTCTAGAACGTCGGTGATTATTTTAAGCTCTTTTTCTCGGTTGGTGTCGTCGGATAGTCGGAGAAACCGAGAAATCAAGGCGTTGACAACCCCTTGAAGTTGTACTGGATGGTGATGGGACCTTGCATTCAGGTATCTGTTCGTGTGGATTGGTTTCTGGTAAATTGTGTGTTGTAAGCGTCCATCTTGGGACTTGGTTATTAGGACATAATACAGATTTTTTATCTTCTTCGATTTCTAAAGTGAACTGTATTTTTAGTGGACGGAATTCGAATGACTGTGGAGTTTGGCAGGTTCGTTTTTACCAAAGGACCAGATGACAAAAATGTCGTCGACATATCGGACCCACAGCTTAGGTTTGATATTCCTCTTCATGATATATTTTGAAAAAATGGCACTGACACTAACCGAAAACTTTTCATATTATCTTCCATTTTTATTGTTGAAATGTGGCATGGTGCATTCATTGTACCTTTCTATGACCCTTTACATTATACCTTTCTATAGACTGAATCCTGCCTGTTCTCTTGTTTATGCATCATTCAGTGTTCTCAGTATTCTTTTAGATATTATCTTCGTGAAAACCTTGTACAATACTGATAGGAGGCTTAATGGGCGGTAGTTTTTCAAATTCTCCTGTGTTCCTTTTTTATGAAGAAGAATCACTTCAGAACTTTTCCATAGGTTGGGTATTTTTGTCCCCTGAGGCATTTTACGTACAATTTGGCTAGTATTTTATGTAAAGTTCAACCGCCGGCTTTCAACATCTCAACTTTTACACTGCCCTTCTCTGAAGCCTTTCCATTCTTCATCACATCTATAACATTTCACACTTCATCCAATAGGATATTTGACATTTCCTCTTCCGTGGGTTTTGCTTTCTTTAACTGGATCTGATCTTCATATAACTTGGCATAAAATTTTCTGATAACTTCTAACATTTCCGTAGGTTCCCTACAAACTGTGCCATCGTCACGAATTAATGCATATATTTGTGTCCTTTTATTTATCAGCTTGTGTTATGCGTTGATTATTGCCTTATTTTCCTCTAGTGTTTTTTGCATTAGCTGCATGTTGAATAGACGCGTTTCTGCTCGAATACGTTTTCGTATCGTTTTGCAAAGTTCAACGTACTCGACTCTGCCAAAAGTACTCTCTGCATTCCTCATTGTAAGTCGATTTTTCATTAAATTAATTGTCTCATTAGATATTTTTTACTGTTTGAAACTTTTTTCTGCTGGTGCTATTGCAGCAACCGTCGATTGCACGCACATTGTCCATTATTTTTTCATACTGCTCTGTTAGTTCCATTCCAACACATCAAAGCAATTCGACAAATTAATCTCAAAAGAGCTGCCCCTCTGAAGCAGTTTTCCAGAATCTGCTTTGCCCTTCTTTGATCTTACCATTCTTGTACGTTCTCTTCGACAGTTTATCGTAACCTTTGCTCGTACCATTCTATGGTTATTTCCGACATTAAAACGGTTAAGGACAGTATAATTACAAAATATTGTTTTATCGTTTGACATGATAAAACATGATCAAAACATGATCATGACTTTTTCATGTCTATTTTCTGCTCCATGTCCTGTTTCTGTCCAAACGTTCCATGATGATTTGCAAGACTAAAATGTAACTTTGACACCAGAGGCCCACAAGGTCACAGTTCGCTTGACAATGACCCCATCGGGAGTTCAGACACACTAAAAAAATCACCCGTTATATATGGGGGTTAACGGACTTTAGTTATACTTTGAGCGTCCGTTGTTGGATGGTGCGAGGTTGTTTGTGTTGACGCCCGCCTTGCGAAAATATCGAAATGTGCGATCTGGATCTTTGGTTGTTCCTTCAGACGCTTTCACATATTCAAGTCGAATCCGATTGATGAAGGCTATAAGGCAGAAATATGCCTCGGGGGATACGTGTTGACGTTCTTTTGGGGTTGAAGGAACCAACAGAATACCTACACAGAGTATGGGTGAAGGTATCGTCACAACCATTTGATTTTTAAGCTGGTATGTCTCTTCTCGATATGTGAGAAGAGTGTCTTATCATTTCCCTTGTTTCATGGGATACGCTGTTTCAAGATTTTACCCGTAGACAGCATCGATTAAAAAAAATCGTTCTGGTCTAAAAATTACGATATGTCAGTTTTAGTAATTGGAGTTTGAAACGCAAGAAAAATGCTATTTTTGCAAATGAGAATAATTTTATAGCTGCACGATTTAGTCTGACATAAGATGCGCTATTTCAAGGTTTCGTCATTAGACAGCTATTAAAAAATATATATATCTGTGGTCTAAAAAATAACAATACCCTAATTTTAGTGACTGAAACTTGAACGGCAAGATGAATGCTATTTTTTGGCATATGAGAATATTTTTATAGTCCCTAGATTTACTCTGACATGAGCTATTTCAAGATTACCAATAAACAGGATCAATTAAAAAAAATGCTCTGGTCTAAAAATTACTATACGTCAATTTGAGTGACCGGTGCTTGAAGTTCAAGGAAAATGCTATTTTTGGTTGTTGTTTGCCTTTTGTCTAGTTAGACTACTGGGATTCATCCATTTTATGTGTCCGAATAAGTCTTCTTTTTCTCATATCGCTACGTATACCTGCTTATTGTTTGATTTCTTGGTTTTCTCGAAGTCGGTATGTTGGGCTATTTATTTGTTCGGGGCCTAGGATTTTTCTTATGATTTTTCTTTCCTTCTTTTCAATGTCCTCGATGTCTCTCTTCCTATTAAAAATGAGCGTTTCTGCCCCATATAGACATTCTGGCTTAATAAGTGTGTTGTAATGTCTCAGTTTTGTGTTTTTAGATAGGCATTTTTTTTGTAAATATTTTGTGTAAGTCTCAATGCCGTTTCCATTTTTTAACATCTACCCTTATTGGCCGCTTTTTCCAACCCATTTTCCATGATTATTTCACCCACATATTTGAATTGAGAGACTCGTCTGATGTTACCATATTTTGTTTTTAGAAATGTTGTTCTTGGTCTATTACAGCTCATGTATTATGTCTTTTCAAAGGAAATTTGGAGTCCTACCTTTTCTGCTGTTTCTTTTAGGATTTCAATCTGTTTCTGTGCCGTTAATACATCTTGAGACAAAATTGCTAGATCATCAGCCAACACCAGACAATCAATTTTGATGTTGGTTCTCCCCAGTTTAATGGGCTGGTCAATATTCAGGGCCGACTTTTTTTCACGCCACTCCTGTATTACTTTTTCTAGAACACAGTTAAATAAGAGTGGCGAGAGTCCATCCCCTTGTCTCACTCCAGTTTCCATTTCGAAGGGCCCTGAGATGTCACCCATGAATTTAACTTTTGACCTTGTGTTAATTAATGTTGCTTTAATAATTGCCAGCGTTTTCAGATCTAATCCTTGTTCTTTCAAGATTCGGAATAAAGATTCGCGGTCTATAGAATCATATGCTTTTTTGAAATCCACAAATGTACAGACGAGATTTTTATTGTACAGTTTTTGATGTCTTAGGATCAACTTTAGATTCAGGATCTGTTCAGGGCAGGATCTGCAAGGTCGAAAACCTGCTTGATATTCACCAACTTTGGGTCCCTTTGGTGCTCTGTATAGTAGACATTGAGATAGAATCTTGTAACAAACTGGGAGAAGAGATATCCCTCTATAGTTGTTTAAATCCGTTCTATCTCCTTTCTTGTGTAGTGGATGGATTAGAGCATCTTTCCAATCTTCTGGAATCCGTTCGGTTCGTCAAACTTCTTGTAGAATTTTGGTTATTTCCTTGATTGTGCCTGGACCAGCGGATTTCAAACGTTCAGCAGTGATTCCATCTTCACCAGAAGCTTTGTTATTTTTAAGCCGCTTGATTTGCCTAATTAGTTCATCTTCATTCGGTGGTAATGAATCTGGGCTTGTTTGTTTAGGGTTTAGTGTTGGTAATTTGTTTAAGGGCTCAGGACAGTTTAGTATTTGTTCAAAATATTTAGCAAGTTCTTTGCAATTATCTTGGTTATTTAGAGCTAATTGTCCGTTTTCCTTTTGGAAGCAAAGATTTTGCGGTTGCTAGCCTGTTAATTTAGTTTTAAATGTTTTGTAAAAGATTCGGGCGTTATTTTTTTGGAAATCTTTTTCTATTTTATTAAGTTGATTGTTTTCATATTTTCTTTTAGGTTATCTAATTAGCTTCGATGTTTTTTTTCTTACTTCCAAAAGGATGTTTTAGTTTATTGCTGTTTTTTGACTGTTCCAATCTTTGAATGCTTTACTTCGGCTTAATTCTGCTTGCTCGCAAACTTCATCCACCACGGATATTTTCTACGTTTTTGTAAAGGGACCAACTTTAAGGCTGTTTTAATAATTTTTTGTTTCAATTCTTGCCAGTTCTGTGCTGCTTATTTATCAACTTCTTCTGTTAGGGCTCGTTCTATTTTCGTTGGGTCGAACTTTGGTATTAGCAGTCTCTTTTGAATAAGTTTTCGAGGTTTTAAGTTAAGTTTGATTCTAGTCAAGTAGTGATCCGTGTCTATGTTAGCTCCTTTCCTGACTTGAACATTGAAATTGAATGAATCTCTTTATAATTGGGGTACGAAATGGCAACATAGTGAATTTAAAATTCACCCATGTACGTGTTTGGGCACCTCCAAGTCTTTCGTTTTATTATTTTCTTCTTCAAATGGGTTAACATTATTTTTAGATTAATCTGCGAACATAGTTCAACCAATCTTTTACCATTATGGTTAGTCCATTTATGAGCGGGAAAACTGCCGACTGTTTTCCTGTATTTTCTTTCTTTCTCTAGTTGGGCGTTGAAATCACCCAATAGGATTTTTACATGGTTAGAGGGAATTTTAGAGATAGTCTTTTACAGAATTTCCTAGGACTTATTTACTTTTTCAGGATTAGATTTATTTTCTTCGTTAACTGGGAGGTGTGCATTGATTAATGTATAGTTTTCGTTAACACACTTGAGGGATAGTGTCATAAGTCGATTATTTACTGGCTGGACATTAGTTATAAAACCAAGAATGTTTCTTGAGATAGCGAAAGCAACACCGAGATGTGGTGTATTTTTCAGTATTCTTTTGTCCGTTTTACTTTTGAAAAGTCTGTAGTTGCCGAATTTCAAGGTGTTATCATCTGTCAATCTGGTTTCTTGCAAAGCTAAAATTTGGATTTTTTGCTGAATCAGTGTTCGCCCCAATACGTGTAGTTTTCCTGGACGCAGCAGATAATTGATATATACCGTTCCAAAGAAAGTTTTTGTTTTCGGTTTCAGACGTTGGCCAGAGGTCTCCGACTCCCTCTGAAAGATTTTGAGTTTAAGCCCGGACGCCCCAGAATCCGAAAGTCCGGTTGTACTAGTAAAGTTGGCATATGATTGTCTGCCTCCTGGGGTAATTTTGTAATTACTAGAACGCTTCATCTTGTACTTTGAATTAAAGGTTTGAACCATGACGGTTTAGAGGTTAAGACTGGAGGGTTTAGTTCCAGAATTTTAATATCAGCCGCACCACTGGTGAACAGACGCTGACCACTCAACCGCTTGATACAACTCAACCGCTAAGTGTATTTAGTTTGTTTTTGCCTTGGTTCTGGGCTGCTTATTTTGAGATATTCACAGCTGTCCATTAATATCTACTGGAACTTTCACTATCCACCACCCATGACCCGTCCAGTACCTTAGGAGAGGCATACTGGATATATATATATATATATATATATATATATATATATATATATATATATATATATATATATATATATATATATATTCAAGTTTTTATAAAATGGAAGGATCGCTAGGTGTCTCTTGTGATATTGATGGTTTAATGAAAGAGTTTAATATTGAACATGTACCATGGATAAAGAAGGTAATGATTTCAAATACCTAAAATAAATATTTCCTCAATTAAGTGATGCAAAAATAAAAGAAGCCATATTTATTGGACCTCAAGTAAAGAGGCTCCTAGATGATTTCCGAATTTCCGTGAAAATTAAATTTAAAGGAATTTAGAGCTTAATAATGCGCGTGGCCTAATGGTAATAATGGTAATAATGCAGTGGGCCTAATAATGCTATATGGAGGCTGAGAAGGTAGCAAAAGACCTCTCCTATCGGCTATTTTAATTTGGCATACGATGCACCAAACACCCTGTATTTATATTTCATATTTCAATTTCATCAAATTCGTAAAAAATGAATTTACGAGTGAACTACCTTAAAGGCGAAGTAGGCATATTATAGAAAAAAAACTGTCTTGTTTCTTGGTAATATTTATTCATATTTAAGGTCGTTAATTGGCTATCCTTATCCTGAGTATTTCTTTTTCAATACCGTGATGATTTCTGATTATCATATGAATCGTTATAAACACTATGTCCAATAAAAAAAGCATATAAGCTGACGAAAAAAACAGATCACCTACCTAGGACCTATAATTTTTTTCATCCAAAGGCCTTACAATTTTTTTTGCATCTGTGGTACCATGCCTGGCGAAGGAAAGAAAACATACAATGCACATACAACTCGCAAACGAACTAAATATTAATATCTAGGTTGCCAGCTGCCCTATTAGGATCGTCGAGGGCACTCAATACTAATATGTCTGATGAATTATTTCATTACACCACAGTCACAACTCTGAGACTCCGCTATATCACATTTATAGAATCAATCAGCACACCTACCACATCCAGTGCGGATTCTATTTAATATGACCCACAGTTTTCTGTTAATTTCGATGCCAGTAAACCATTCCAGCTCTTGGTGATTTTCAATTTTTCTGGTTCCAAAGATCTCTTCAAGCTGTTCAGAGTACAGTAGTGGCAGGTTTCTTTATGAAAGTCTATTTTGTCATAGGGTAGATATATCGTAGATATATCGTAACAAGGTTCTCTTGTGAAATGCGGTATTCCTTGAATAGGGCCTCGGTTCTATGAATCGGAGGTGGGTAGATATTACTTAGCAGAGGAAGCCATTAGCTAGGAGTAGGTCTGATTGTTGTCCGGGGTTAGCAGACACGACAAGTTGCAGACTATACTTTGACCGTCTGCCACTGGATGGCGCAAGGTGGCACCCGTTTGTACGATCTGGATCTCTGGTTGTCCCTTTAGAAGATCTCATACGTTCAACTCGACCCCGATTGACGAAAGTTATAAGGTCAAAAATCAGTCTCGGATACACCAGCGGCTGGTGGGCTAGTCATTCGCTTGGAAATCCCGGGTTCGAATCCTGGTACGTGTATGGATTTTTCTATAATCCTGACTTTAATGGGGCACATTGTAAAGTAATCGATTGGTTAGTCATTAAAGAACGCTATATCATTGACCTGACTTGACATCACATCAAATGACATGACGATACATCTATGGAACATTAGTTAAAAGCGTTGACAGTGTTGCTACATTTATGTTGCTTAAAAATGTTGTATTAGTGTGTAGAACTATACTTTTAACTCCGATTGTCAAAAGTGTCACACAATTTCAGCACGGATGTTGTCCTTGAATTGTTGTATAGTTTGGGAATTATTTATGTAAACATTTTTCTTCAAGAATTCTAAAAAATAATTTTATCGTTCATTTGTAATTTTATATGAAAATTATCGATTTTGTGATGGCACTACAGTATTCTAATCGCTTATTGTTCTCAGTGGGCAACAGGTTTTGAACAATTTGAATCTTATATGGACCTACGTGCACACCACTTCTCAAAATTCGGCGTAAACTACGTGGCGAAATTCCCAGTTGAACATCACGTCGTCGAATTGACCTTCTTGGAGACTATTACACAATTTGCTCTATTCGTGCAATATTTTCAGCGTTATTTAAATTTTTTTTTAATTAATTTATTTTAACTTTTTTGAAGTAACATTGATGAAAATAAATTGATTAAAAAATCCCTGGTATCTTGCTTTCATTGTCCTGATGTCGTGGTGAAATCTGTCTCCCTGTTCGTCGTTAACTTCACCAAATTTCCCGGAAAAACATCGAAATGCGAGTTTAAAAAATTCATTTTTAATGACATGCGACACCCTAGTATTTCATAGGTTTTCAAGAATTCATCTATGAGGTTTCTATAGTTTTTATCTGTTTCTTGTTGTTCAGAAATCCTTTCATTACACTCACAAAACACTTTCAAGCTGTAAATTCCTTTTAATTCACTTTTTACGGAATTTCGGAAATCACCTAGAAGCTTCCAATTTGAGGTCCAATAAATATGCCATCTTTAATTTTGCATCACTTAATTGAGAATATATTTATTTTAGGTACTTGAAATCATTACCTTCTTTGACCATGGCTTTAACAAAGTTTTTCGTTAGTCCAAGCTTAATATCGAGAGGTGAAAGAAGCACCTTTTTTGGGTTAACAATGGAGGCATATTTTATGTTTGAAGTAGCAGGTTCAAAAGAAATTCTATGTGGTCAATCTTTCATATTGTAAAGTTCTTTTGTTGCTCTACCATCCCATAGACACAAAAAACAGCAATACTTTGTACAACCCCCTTCTAGCAATATAAGTCCTAGCGATACCTAGCACTTTAAAATCCCACTGATACTGTTCATATTTAACGCGATTTTATATGGTTGCTATATTGTCATAGATTTCTTTTATTGTCACTGAATGGGCTAAAGGAATATATGGGTTTTGTTTCCATTATGAAGCAAGACTGCTACCACTCGGAAGGTACATGTTCCATATTAAACTCATTCATTAAACCATCAATATCACAACAGACATCTAAGTGATCCTTCTATTTTGTTAAAATTTGAAAATGTTACATTCCGTTTTCGGTAAAGTGAAACAGTTGAATTTTTATCTAACATATTCCACTGTTGAATTCTGGAACCAACAAGTTGCAATTTTTGTTTTGACAATCCAAAGTTTCGCACCAAATCATTTAATTCAGTCTGAGTTAGTGAAGTTCACTAGTAGTTGTTAAAAATGTTGGGATAAAACTGTTGTTCTCAGGAAGTTGTGGATGAGATCCTGATGAAGAATTAGATTTTCCGGGAAACCATGTTGTTCAGGTTTAAAGGCGCAATCGGTACAGGTAGCTCTTGGCTATGAGGAACTGTCCTAAGTAGAGGAGGCAAATTTGGATACTGTATTTTTATCTCTTTGCTTTTTTGAAATTCCTTCTGTTTTTTTCCTCCTGGAATTTTATCTTAATCTCCAATTTGGCACTGATGATATTTTAAAATATAAAATATAGGCTTTTGTGACTTCCTCAGATATAGGTTTTGCTTGTTATTTTAAAATAAGTCATTCGCATATATAACAGAACTTATCGCTGGATTTTTGCAAAACCGATGACTAGAAATTGCCATTTTATATAAAATCAACTCAGATACTTTACTGTACTGTAAACGAGACAGAAACAAACTAAACTATAGAGAACAATAAAACTGCCCTTAAAAGTTCGTAGGATATTGTGGAAATACCACCTCTACCATACTGTGTTAATTTCTACATTCCAGTCCAGTCCAAAGTCAGGTGCACATAATTTCACTGACCCCATGATATAAACGAGAAGCAGATATTGAAAATGGGACATGTTAGGCAATCTCTGTGAAAAGGTGTTTTAATAGTTAGCTAAATGAAACGCAAAAAGAGCATTCTCATCAATGTTTCAAAAATTATGTCGACCTGTGTAATTAAATTATTATTTTGAATCTAAATTACAACAATTTAACTGCATTCTGTTAGCGTGTATATATCTATAATAAAACTTGCACGTTTGCACTACACAGTACAACTTGTAAAAAGTTGTACAACTACTAAAAATATCACGAAAAACTACCGGCGGCGAAACAAAATGATAACGTGACACTTGCCTCACCCGATATTAATAGAGAGGCGAATGATTACATGATTTTTGCCATCGTCTTTTGATGCTTATATCCACTATGGAGTCTGTCTGTCTTAGAAACTAACCCGAGCTAACGTGAAGAGGAGTAGAGAATCCAAAACGAATCACGAAAAGCGGTTGACTCTTTCTCGATGAATGACAAGATGCTTGCTTCATCAACCATTGTTTCAAATTTCATCTTCAGTGTCTACATTTTTCTTTTAATTTGCCATTAACGTAATGTGTGTTGTAATCCAAAGTGATAAATCAAGAACTTAAGTGAATTTAATAGGAATCATTAGCAGCTTAGAATGGCCGGGCATTTGGTGTATTCGAATTGCCAGATAACGACCGATATATTTGCTAACAGTTTACAATGGCGTCGTGTGTGTTCCAGCCATAGTTTAGAGCCATTCCGTGGCAATTAGTGGCAATAAAATAAACTGCTAATGAAGGATATTTATATCCTCCCCTAAAATACTGTATTAACAACAAAAAATGCGTGAAATAAATGGCTGTCAATCTCTAGGTCATTGAGAGAACTTTTATCATTATTTTTTCGACTTACATTTTCAAAATTAAAACATCTAGCTTCTAAATAATATTACAACACATTGATTGGTATTTCCTTCAAACTGGCCAGAGAACTACCTGAATGGCTTCTAGGGATTCAAAGTGGTATCACGAAATAATTCTTTCAGTTGGGGACACGGTGCCATATCTGGTCAATAAGGGGCTTGAGAAACGGTATTTTTTGATTTTTAGCGAAAAATTGATGAATAATTATTACACCATCGTGATGGAAAAACCGTTACTTGTTTTGCCATAGCTCTGATACTTAATTGACGATTAGTTAATGCAAGATCGTTGATTTTAGTAGTGTTTTCTTCGTTTGTTGACGTGGAAGATTTTCCTGAACGAGATTCATCTTCAACTGCTTCTTTACCATCACTAAAGCCTTTGTATAACTTTTTTTAGGCATTGTTTGTCCACCGTACTACTTTCTTAACATTTTTTTTAGCTTTTCAGCAAAAATTACCAAAGGTTTTAGAATATCTAGTTTAAGTCATCTAATTATGTCAGATTACAAAGAGTCATACCAACTTGAAAAACAAATGGTTGTATCGATATGTTAAAGAACGCGAATTTTTAAAACTTTTTTATATATCACATATATATACTTTTATATCTCAGCACATCTGATGCTAAATGTTTAATTAATCTTTGGTTTTGTCCAAGGCTTTGTTTGTCAGGTATAGTTTTCGTCTAATTTCTGAGTTGATATCATTAGTATTTTACAAATATTTTATTTGACCCATCGCTCAAGAGTTACGTATAAATCTAGGGACCTTGCCGTCAAGTCAATCGTAGATTTTGCAGATTCTTCTAAACATTGCATTGTTTGATGAAGTGTACACGGTCTGGTATTATCTTGCTGAACTATTGCAATATTTCTGGTACATAACTTGTTGAAGTTAAACTTCCTCTCATGGTTATTAGGTTCATCCCGAGCATATAATTGCTGAACCATAATTCCTAAAGTAACTCTTTTACGTTTATCATATCGTAATACTGTCATACAGCATCACATATGCTCTTATGCCATTGTGCTTATTACCCATAAAACAACGGGCAATTGATGAAAATGGGAAAGTTCTGTTTTCACTTTCAATACACTACAATTGATATGACAATATTCACTTAAACATAATTTTCATTCCAAGTACCAATCAATTCTAGCTCGGTATCACTCTTGGCGGCGCGTCATATAGTGCGCTGTAAAAGAGAGCACGCAATAATAGTACGCATGTCCATAGGAAATAAATGTCGATTAATAGTTATCTTCCAAACAGTTCTACTTGAAGTACTGCAACACAAGCATCACATACTTGTCGAATAATTTTGTCTAAAATGCAGTTCTCCATGTTCTTGAACTAATTGACTTTTTGGCCAATATAGGGTAAGGGAAATTAAACCAAAAAAAATTAACTTAATTAAATTAAATTTAACCAAAGATTTATTTTTTTCATAATTTTAAACAAAAAGTTTCCTTTAAAAATACATGCAAAATGCAACAAGTTTTGTATAAGACAAGTCAGATACAGAATTTTTTTAACAATTGACACTGTAGCTATCTTAAGGTGTTATTTAAAAAAATATAATATTTTTATTGTCATTTATTCCATACACTACAGCATAAATTAGGTTTGTTTTGCAATAAAAAGAGAATAACTCACACATTATTGTGGTTTAATATCAATGGTGAAATTACTAGCACTAATTTTTCACACCATAACCCATTTTAACACCATGATGTACGACCTATTTAAAATTAACAAGAGTACACGACGGTAGTCTATTAGGACCAAATTTGAGGGAGTGCTTTTTTGCTTTCATTATTATATTTGGTAAAAAGTTCTGGAATCCACAGTGGCCAAATTTTAATTCCAAACTTTTTGGGTTTGTTCGGAATATACAGTCGGAAACTCCCTCGAAATGCAAAAAGCATTTCATTGAGGGTCACATACGCTCCAACAGTGTAATAATATTTAACATTCTCATTTAACTGATCAACAATTTCTCTTATAGCTGCTAACTTATCGATTTCAGATCTTTCAGCTCTATTTCTTTTGTCACCAAAGGGTATGACCGTCAATAAAAATCTAAACCATCTTTGGGCCATGGTTGCATAAAAGAAGTTCACTTCCTAAACCATCTTGGCACCAGAAGTATTTCAATTTTTTTTTTTGATCCATGATCCAGTACAGTAAATAGATTAAACCAATGAATGCTTTCATTTCCGAAACAGTAGTAATTTTTGTATCACGTTTATCCTTGTAACTTTCTGATACTTCGGTTATATAGATTTTTGTGTATTTCACTACTATATCAATTACATCATTAAACAAAAGATTCCAAAAATCGATGGGAATCATTACCTCTTTCCTTTTGCGGATAGTTCTTGGAAGATGAGAAACTATATTTTCTCTTTTAGTGCGAATATTCTTAGGTAAATATTTTTTTATTTCATTCCATCTTTGCCATAATAGAACAAATGCCGGTCACCCTCATCAAGGTTTTTATTATCTGAAAATTCGTCCTCTCCTTCTTGCTCAGATCCACTTTCATTATATCTCTTCATCTGTCTGGTATGCTGTCATCTGAGTCATTATTCTCTTCATCGGACAATATGCTGCTATCAGTTACAGAGTTCTCGTCATCAGTTAATACACTCTCATAAAAAGCTCTGAGTCGCAAGATTTTTTTTATAAGGGTCCATGCTAATATGTTGTATTTAAAATTACTATGAAGAGCATAAATATTAGATATCGAAAGTCAAAGTATAAAAATATGTATACCTTACTTGCACTAAAAAACGCACTATCATGACTTTCTGAAATTAACCTCAACATCAACAAAAACCATCTGTTATTTCGTACGCTCTGGACTATAGACTAACAAAAAACTCTGGACAAGACTAAATAAACGTTTCATAGCACTAGCGGTAGTCGGTGAAATTTAATTTATCAAATATTTTCTAGGTAGAACCTCTTATCGCGTCACAAATAATATTGCACATTGTAACGACGGTGGTCTATCAGGACAAAAGCTCGGATTACATCGTACTATAGAAAAATATTAATCACTATTGTATGACAAAAAGTAGGGGCTAAATAATCTGCAAGGTACCTAAAAGGGCAATATTTAACAAAACTTATCTGGAAATTTTGCAACACTTTATGTATTTTGCCTGGATTGACAGACCACCATCGTGCCTTCGAGATTTTAACGATTCGCATCACATTGAAAAATACATGATTATGTTTGAATTAAATTAACTGTTCAAAATATCCACCATACCATTTCTCGTGAAAGAAGCTTCGTCGGTTGATAAAACATTGAACAAAAAATGTGGATACTTTGGGTTTTGCCAGTAAACCATTCATAATATTTTTGCCCGTGTAAAAGTTAAGTGTGTATCCTTTGTACATATTAAATGCGAGTAATTCCTCTTTTAGTGATCTATTTATAATCTAGTAAAAAACTCCAAGTTGTCGTGCAACTCTGAGTACTTTTGGTGGAATCCTCTTCAACAAGATATAAAATATGTTTCTCGACTTCATGACCGATTTCTCGCTACCGCCCACATTCTTGTAATTTGGATAAATATTTAACAATTGATATTATATTGAGTTGGAAAAAGCCTTTCTGGGTGTCGTTTTCCGTAGATACTCCTAGCCACTACGGAATTTCCGTAAAGCTCCTACGTAAATAAGAAGGATATCGTGATATTCGCGTACATAATACATTTTTGGTTTTAAATGAAAGTTAAATACATCCACTGATATACACTGAAGCAATTTTTACCGTATTGTTGAAATAGCATTCTGTGCGGCTGGTTCGCGACGTTGTCACATCGATGTTGGCTGATATATGAGGTGATTCTTAATTTTTAAAAAATCGTTTTAACAATGTTCGTTAGTTTATTCGTTAACTAATAACCAATTAATGTTTGTCATATATATAATTGTCAAATATACTATTACGAGGGTTGCTATTTATGTATCCGGAATAATAATATATTATTATATTATGAATTTGCGTTCGAGAACAATATGAAAATTGTTAGCACTGCTTTTGATCACAAAAACATACATAAGGAAACGTGGATAGCTCCAAATGGAGAGACAAAGAATCAAATTGACCATGTCCTCATAGAAAGAAAGCATGCAAAAAACGTTACTGATGTTAGAAGTTTCAGGGGAGCTGATAGTGATAGCGATCACATATTAGTTATAAGGGAAATGAAACAGGAAAGACCACCTAGAAGAAAAAATGTAAAGGGGGGAAGACGGAAAAGATATGATGTAGCAAAACTAGAGGATAGGACAACAGCAATGCATTTCGAACAGGAAATGAAAAGAAAACTAGGAATTAAGCTCAATAAAGAACATTTAGAGGAGGAATGGGTACGGATTGAAACAGTTATGAAGGAGGTAGCAGAAAAAATACTGGGAGAACCCAAAAAAAATCAAGCAAATAGGAGGTTCGACGAAGAATGTAAACAAGTTTTGGAGCAAAGAAACAAAGCACGTCTGAGATTACTGAAAGAAAGGAGCGAAAGCAACAAAGAAAGATATGATCGCATGCGAAGGGGAGCCAAGACCATATGTAGCAGGAAAAAGAAAGAACTTTTAGAACGTGAATTAAAAGAAATAGAGGAATCATATGCTAATAAAGAGATAAGAAATTTCTATCAGGAATTAAAAAAAAGTAAAGGCAGTAGCGCTAGAAGACCCCATTATTTGAAAACTCAAGAAGGATCCCTGGTAGGAGATGTAGATGGAAAACTGAAAAGATTTGCCCAATATTTTTCAGAGACACTAAATGAGACTGGTGAAGAAGGGAACCGGGGAGAACATGAAATGGAAGAAGATGCGATTGCAGAAAATATCGAAATTATAAATGCACCTACAAAAGAAGAAGTAGAAGTTTGTATAAAGCAGTTAAAAAATAACAAAAGTGCTGGAGAAAACAGTATAACAGCTGAAATCCTGAAACACGGTGGTGATACTTTGGTGGCAAGCACATGGAAGTTAATGAACAGAATTTGGCAAGAAGAAAATATGCCAGAGAAATGGAATAAAGCGCTGATAATACCACTGCACAAAAAAGGAGCTAAGGAGGAATGTAATAACTACCGCGGAATTGCACTGTAAGACGTGGCCTACAAAGTAATGGCCAAGATGATTAAAGATCGACTAGAGAAATACCATAACGAACAAGTAGGGGAATACCAAGGAGGGTTCAGGGCAGGAAGATCAACAACCGACCAGATATTCATCATGAAACAGATCCAACAGAATACTTATGAGCAAAATTTGAGCTTACATTTGCTGTTCATAGATTATCCTCAAGCATATGACTCCATTAGCAGGGAAAAGGTGTTCCAAGCAATGAGACAACTGGGGGTCCCGGAAAAGTTGAGGAAGTTGGTGGAGATGACTGTCAGGAGAACAGTAAATAAAGTTATAGTCGATGGAGCAATGTCTGAGAAGTTCATTGTAAAGAAAGGACTGAGACAAGGCGATCCACTGTCAACAGTTTTGTTCAATCTGGTGCAGGAAGTGATTCTGAGGGAGAGTGGCATCAATACCAAGGGGTTAATATATGGTACCAGACACCAATGTTTGGCTTATGCCGACGACATTGTACTGATGGCGAGATCCAAGAAAGAAGTAGTAAAGGTTTTCAAGATGTTGGAAAGAAAGGCGAGAGAATATGGCTTAACAATTAACGAGAACAAGACCAAATATATGGTAATGAAAGATAGCACCAGAGGACTCTCCCCTAATTTAGTCATTGATTGTGCAGTAAATAAGAAATATACAATAGAGAAAGTGGAACAAGCTGAATATCTGGGAGTAACACTAACGAGTAAAGGGGATGAAGAAAAGGAAATAGAGAAACGACTAGCGAAAGGAAGCAAAGCTGCAGGAATGTTTTCAAAAATTTTAAGGGCAAAGAATATAACAAGAGCAGCAAAAGTAAGAGTGTACCAATCAATACTAAGGCCCACGGTTACCTATGCGTGCGAGACATGGACGATGACGAAGAAGGAAGAAACTAAGCTGGAAGTCTGGGAACGAAAAATATTAAGGAGAATTTTTGGAGGAGTTAAAGTTCTGAATGAATTTAGAAGAAGAACAAACAAAGAAATAGAAGAACTGTACAAAAAACCAAACATTGTTCAGGTGGTGAGAGCGCAGCGAGCTAGATGGCTAGGGCACATAGCGAGGATGTCCAGCGGGAGATGGGTTAAAGGAATTCTAATGAGAGGCGAAGGGGGAAGGAGGAGAAGAGGGCGACCGAGGAAGAAATGGCTGGATGAGGTGCTAAATGATTTGAGGAAAGTAGGAGTGAGGGATTGGAAGACTGATGCTTTGGACAGAAAAAGTTGGAAAAGAAGAGTGAAAGAACTCGAAGCCAAGGGCCACTAGGCCTGTAGAGCTGAATATTATTATTATATTGATTGCAAATATTTATCCTTTACATGCCAAAACATGCTTTTTGAACGCATCAGCCGCTTCTTCTGGCATCGAATATTGTTTATCACGTAGTTTATTCTTTGCGGACGGAAACAAAAAGAAATAATTGGGTGCCAAATTAGGACTGTACGGTGGATGATCCAACAATTCGATGTTTTGATGGGTCAAATATTGAGTTATTAGGTCCGATGTGAGTCCGATTGAGTTATTAGGTCCGAAGAATGATTCTGTATCGCTGATTGTTTTTTTTTTATTTCTTCAAAGACTTCTGACAAACAAATGATTGTGTACCATTCAGAATTGACCGTTCTATAATTTTCTAGTAGCACTGCTTGGAAGTGTTTCTTGCGCGAACAACTTTTGTTGGGTTTGGCTCATTTTAAAAGACCCATACAGTCGTCTGCTGTTTACTTTCGGATTCACATGCATAGATTCAAGATTCGTCACCTGTGTAGGTGTTATACTCGGTCTTTGACGCACCACGAATGTATTTTTTGAGTATTTCTTTAAACCAATTGAGACGAGCGTTTTTTTAAGCGATTGTCAAATTATGTGGAATTCAACACGCACAAATCTTTTTCACGGCTAAATGTTCATGTAAAATCTTATCTACGCTAGTCATACTAATACCCAGGAATCAGGTCGTACACAATAGTCATGTTTTCTGCCCCAACAACTGATTTTGGACTACCTTCTTTAAATTCTTCCGTGAATAAGCGACGACCACGATTCAATTCACTAAATCAGTGATATACACTAGTGTTATATGGTAAGTGAGTTGATCGATTCACTGTTGTTGAGTTAATCTATGTCGAAAGTCGTAATAACTCATTAGACAAAAATGTTCACGACTTAATTTTTTTTTTTGACTGAGATGAAATTTTCAAGGCAGCAAATAAGAGAAATAACTTCTGCATGGACTGACTATCTTTACGATGTATATGTCAGATGTCTCTTAGCAATACTATTGTCAATTCCGGACACATAAATAGTAACCCTTGTTGTACGGGCCTTTTTTCTTTAGAATGACGTGAACAATCGCTGATTAAATTTGCGAAAGTTGAAACAAAGCGAAACTTTATTTTACATCGTGTATATTAGAAGAAATATACACCAGAATATTTATTGTAACTAAAATTAAATTTCTTAGCCAATCTTCCAGGTTTATCCACAAGTTTTCTTTTCATTATTGTTTTTCAAGTATTTTTGACTCGAATTAACATTTTCGGGTTTGGAAAAGCCGAAATCACCGAGTCAAGATCTCCGACGGACTTGAAATAAAGTTTAAATTAATATTTCGGGTCTGGGTGATTCAGGAAACCGTAAACAGGCTTAATAAGTAATTCTTCATCGAAACGTTTATTAATTTTTAACGCGTCTTAGTCTTTAAATAAATGTTTTTTACCAGTTTTTATTAGGATATTATTTAAAATTTACAATGTAGGCCAGTTTTTTTATTAAGAAATTGGCGAGCTTAAGTAATTAAAAAAAAGACCTACCGGGTGGGAAAAGGGATTGAATAATATATCGAGTTTTCTGTTAGTCTCAGGGTTTTTTAAGAGAAAAATAAACGCACATAAGTTTGGGTAAATATTTATTTAGTTACCATTATTATTTACAACTTTTTACCAATGTTGTTATAGGTCCATAATGTTTGTGCCATGTTTGTGCCATGAAAAATTAGCATGTTTCCTGCCAAAAAAATATCAACAGGTTGTTTTCACCTTTTCTTTCATTTTAAGAGATTTCCCCAGGAATAAACAATTTGATGATTGAGAGGGGTTGGGGTAAAACATCTCATTTGTATAGTCAAGTTAGTATTGAGCTAAAACTAAACTAAACCCGAAAATTCACATCAAAGCTGCTCATAAATCAATGTTATGTTAATAGTTTTCTTTAATGACAATGAACGGGGTATTGTCAACACAGTTTTTTCAAATTAACATGGAATTTTTGCGTAAGCCCATTCGAAAAAATAAGGTTTTGATAAGTCGCAAAACAATTCATGGATTCTGCATCGCGATAACGCACAATCGCAAGAATTATACAGGTTGACATGATTATTGTAACATTGATGAGAATGCTCTTTTTGCGTTATTTAGGTAGTTATTAAAACATCTTTCCACAGAAATAGTCTAGCACGTCCCATTTTCAAGTATCTGCTTCTCCTTTATATCAAGAGGTAATTGAAATTATTTGTACCTGACTTTGGACTAGACAATATAGGAATTACTAGAAGACCATAGAGCAGTTGATTCCACAGCATTATACGAACCTTTAAGGGCAGTTTTATTGTTTTCTATAGTTTAGTTTGTGTCTGTCTCGTTTACAGTACAGTCAAGTTTTTGATACAATTTAGATCGATTTTATATAAAATGGCAAGTTCTAGTCGTGGATTTTGCAAAAATCTAATTGATAAGTTTTGTTATATACGCAGACGATTTATTTTAAACTTACAGGCTAGATTTATATCCGAGGAAATCAAAAAGGCCTATCTTTTATATTTTAGGTACTAAAAAAAAAGGTTTGAAAGTAGTGTTTGAGTTAAGAGTGTTTGCGAATGTAAAATAATTTTACGAAACTATAGTCACACAAATTTTTGTTTAAAAATAAAAGTGATAGATAACAAAGTATAAAAGTGTTTTATTCCTTTTTTTTAAATGAACTATGACAAAGTAATGGACAAATCAATCAAAAATGTAAGTGCTAAATTGGAGATCAAAATAAAAATTGAGCTCCTCGTTGTCCCGTAAATTTAGTGCAGTTGATGGATCGCAAGAAAAATTATATGCCGTTTGCTGTTCCTATGGTGTGAAAAAAAGCTACTGACCATGTAAGCGATTGCTACTTTTGTATCACTAAAACTGAAGGGATTTCAAAAAGTAAAGGGACAAAATTCAATATTCAAATTTCCATTATATTAACAATTTATTGGCTGTGTTTTTATTTTGTTTTGTGCCTTGTGTTATGGATATCATGTTTATATTTTAATTCAGTTTTGTTTAGTATTACGTGTTTAATATGTAAACCAATAAGAGTGATGGGACTTCAAAATTAAATAAAACATATATTTTTGCTTAAAATCGGTTCTGATTGCTTTATTTAAGAGATTCAGACATGTAATTTATGATATGAACAAGATTTCCGCCAAATCGCCACCACGGCTCTTTTTGGAGACAGGGACCCCAGCGCACACTTTGGGCTGTATGGCGACTATAGCTTGTCAAATCTTAGTTTCCAAGTCGCCAATAGTCACGGGTTTATTGCTATAAACCTGTGTTTTGACATATCCCCAGAGAAAATAATCTAAAGGAGTTAGATCGCATGATCTCGGTGGCCAAGCGATGGGGCCATTTAGTGAAATTAACGAGTTGCCGAACTTGACTCGCAATAAGCCCATGTTTACTCGGGAAATATCCGGTGGTTCGACATCCTGTTGAAAATAAAGGATATCCGAATCCATTCTATCAAATTCCGGGAAAATCTTCCAGCATTGCTTTGTAGTGCTCGGTATGGTGGTGCGTATGGTGCTCGGGAACGGTGGCTCCTTCCTCATTTTTAAAGAAATAAAGACCGATGACTTCATATCAAAATCCACACCAAATTCTGATCTTTTGCGTATGCAAAAGTCTCTTATGTATCACAGATACATTAGACTCACATCAATACCGACAATTTTGTTTATCAATACAAAGCCATTGAGAGCCATCGAAGAAGACGATTTTGCGATGACATTCGTTGTCGGCTTCCATCATGTCTAGGGCCCAATCGGCGAATTCACAACGAATACGATAGTCGGTTGGTTTCAGTTCTTGTGCCAGTACCATCTTATATGGATGTAAATCAAAGTCCAACCTCAAAATTCGCCAGGTTGTTATTGGCGAGAGGTCTAACTCTTGCGAGTGGCGAGACGTCATTTTCGGTTACACTTTCTTGAACCGCGGTAATATTCTTAAAACTTCTGCCTTTTTTTGATCGTGCAGGAACCAAACTATCGTAGAGAGTAAACTCAGTTTCAAATTTTCTAATAGCAGATCAATAGACTCTTCAGAAGGACCACCACGACTAATACCACGATGGGTCTGAATTGCTTGTTGAGTAGCACGAGGGGACCACGAATTTGCGTAATAAAACTAGACAATTTTCAAACGTTCTTCTAACGTGAAACGAACCATGATTTAATTGCAAACTTTTCGGAAAACAACTGACAAGACATGTCAAAAATCGGTAACATAATCGGCCGATATAAGCTGTCAAAGATTCATCATCTATAATGGTAGAACCTTTACTTTCTTAACGATGTTCAATGCCTTATGGTTTTGGCAACAAAAAAATATTGCTTTGTTGTTGTTAGGGTTTAATCCAATTTGAACTTTTTGCTCTGACAAATAAACATTCTTTAGTTCGCTCTAGTATTAAAGCGATTCATCTGCAAAATATTCGGTCTACGGTTTTTAACAAAAAATGTTGAAATAAGTGAAATAAGTCGCCAAATTAAGGCAATGTTAAGAAGGCTTCAAAGAGCGTATGATGCCATTCGTGAGATTACAAAGCTGACAAAGAAGGTGCTGTATTAAGCTGACAGCACCTGTCAGCTCTGGTTCAAAAAGTTCTGGGAGAGAGACATGAGTCTTGACAATAGGGGATGATCAGGAAGGAATAATTCACTTTGAGTTGGTTCTTGATAGTAGTGTTCAGAGTTCAATTCAGAACTCTACTCAGCTCAACTTCAAGAAGTGTTTTGGTCAAGAAACATTCAGCTTTGGTAAGCCATAAAATGTCATCCTGCAACAAGATAACGCAAACACCTAAAAAATTAACGAACTGAGCTTTGAACTTCTCCCTCACCCTTCGCGTAGTAGAATAACCTCCTGTTCCTGTCTATGGCACACTTTTTGCGACGAAAAAAAATCTGTAATGAAGAAGAGGTAAAAACAGGCTGGGTCTATTTTTTTGCGTCCAAATATTCATCGTAGTACTACAGAGGAATAGAGTTACGGACTCAAAGATAGGTTGAGATCATCGACAACATCGGTCTATATTTCAAAGTATAATTTTAAGATATACATTTTTCAAACAGTGTTTACCGGCGTTTTGTAGATAATATCTTTCACAGTGCCCCAAAAGAGAGAAATCAGAAATAGTTAAATTGGGTGATCTGGACGGCCAATTCCAAGGAACCAAACGTCTAAACCACCTGTCTTGGAATAGTTTATAGAGTTGCCTTTTTTCTTCTTCTGTACGGTATGCCAGAGTACCATCAAGCTGGTACTAGCTGTTTTGATACACTGCCAGTGGAAGGTTTTCTATTAAATGCTTTACTACTGTTATTACTATTTCTAGATACTTTCGTGAAGTTAAATTTTCAACGAAAATAATGTATCGAATTTGTTTGTCCATCATTAAACAAAAAATATTAAAACTAAATTTCTCTTGGTATAAGGAATCTCTGTTAAAATGAGAATTTTTATTGGCACAGAAATGACAGTTGCGTCTATTAAAAACTCCTCCTCTCGAAAATTTGGACTCATCAGTCCAGATTATTTTTTTGTAAAAAATCTTCCTGGAAATGAAGTAATAAATTTTGCTCTTTGAGGGCAGTCGCCTGGCTTGAGAAACTGTGATTTAGAAAATTTGTGAGGGCGCACGGCATGATTATTCAGTATTCTTTGTGTTAACGAGAATGTTATATAGAGCCCCGTCTTCTGCTTTTCTAATAGAAGATTGTGAATATGCATGGAAATAAGTACAAGAAGAGGTAAAAGCAGGGGGTCTACTTTTTTGCGTCCAAATACGTGGTCCATGGTACTACATAGGAATAGAGTCACTGACTCAAAGATAGGTTGAGATCATCGACAACATCGGTCTATATTTCAAGGTATAATCTCAAGATTTACATTTTTTAAACAGTGTACAAAATAACTTAAAAACCCAAATACTTTTTTTTTATTAAATAAATAACGTAAAATACTTGAGAATAAGAAAACAAAACTTACATATGTGTTATTCAAACATTTTCTCAAATTAACACTACACTTATAATTCCTTTTTGTTTTATATTATATGTAAATTAAAAGTGTGTGTTACCACAAAAGGGGAGATTAACCCAAATATAGTTGAACTACATGGTAACGTTGGAACTGTGTTTTATAATGAAACCAGCCAAATAAGGTTTTTGTTATATTTTAATGCATATTTAGTTTCGATGGGGGGAAATTAGATGAAACAACGTTGTTTCGCGTATAATCGCGAATATTTATTAAATATTGTTTGATGTAGGCACAATCTGTTTCAAAGCACCCATTTTCCGGTCAACCACCATGAACTAATTAGAATTTTCTAAATTTGTACATAATTACTGCATTATGGCCTAATGTGATTTAAGTAAAATTAATTATCATGTATTGGCTCGGCGCTTTTTGATAAAATATTCGCTCCGAATTTTGCCAACAAATATTTCGGAGCTGTTTTTCCAATTGGTACACGGTAAACAACACCGAATAGAGAATGTATAACCAATTAACTTGTATGTGTACTATTTTAATATTAAGACAATATATTCAAGAAGTAAAGAAATCCTCCTTAACTTGACTTTGAAGTTTATTGAAGATCGTTCCGCACCGTCATCATCAACAGAGCTCAGCGACCTTTTTAAAAGGTTCTCTATTCTCAGCATCACGATATAAATCCTCAATGATTATATTCGTTCAATATATAAGGTAATTAACAAAGTAATAAAACTGCTGGTATAATATTCGATCTGGTAGCACTGTTGGCTTGTCCTATATATATATATATATATATATATATATATATATAATATATATATATATATATATATATATATATATATATATATATATATATATATATATATATATATATATATATATATATATATATACACACACACACATGTGTGTGTGTGTGTGTTGTTAATTCGTAGTGTTTCGCGGATGGGAGAATACATTAGATTATTAGTCCGGGAATACATCCGATCATTTGTGTCCCGTTTGTTGGGAACGTGCAGACGTTTCACCAAGGTCACATTTGGCATTCTCAATGCTTGTCTGAAGACTCAGAAGTCACTGATGTCTTCAGACAAGTATTGAGAATGTCAAGTGTGACCTTGGCGGAACGTCTGCACATTGCCAACAAACGGGACACAAACGATCGGATGTACTCCCGGATTAATAGTCTAATATATATATATATATATATATATATATATATATATATATATATATATATATATATATATATATATATATATATATATATATATTCACCTCTATTACAATATATTCGACAAGAAGCATCTCCACTACGCGTTTGTCCTAGTAGAAGTATGTTTCCTGATGTTCATCGGCTTTTAAGCGAACAAGGTAATTTCAAGGTGCAAGCACAAGTTAGAGGCCGAAATAGAGATATTAGAATGTCAAATACGGTAGAACAGGTCTGAAATGCAGTTACCGAAAATCCTAATACGAGTACGAGGATCATTGATCATTGCACTGAATATGGACAATTCTCATGTCACTGAGTGGAATGTTTTAAAGTAACACCACTTGTACCCTTACAATATTCAGAAGGTACAAGGGATTTTTGGTCCCGCTTGACATTTTGTTATTGGTTTCTTCAACAAACAGATCCCAATTTTTATATTTCCGTAGTATTTTCTGATGAGGCTCAATTCACAAGAGAGAGAATAATAAATTTTCATAACAATCATCTTAGGGTAGAAGAGAATCTTCATGAAATTATTCACACTCGACAGTTTGTCGTCAATGTTTGGGCTGGAATAATTGTCAACTGGTTGATCGGATCATTTTTTTTTACCAGCAATACTAACTGAGCAGATGTATTCGAGAATTCTCCGCGAGGATCTGCCTGAATTCCTCGAATATGTCACATTAAATGTTAGGAATATATTATGGTTTATACAAGATGATGCTCCGGTACATTTTAGTCGACAGGCCCGAGACATATTGAATGAAAAATTTCCTAATAGGTGGATTGGAAGAGGGGGTCCGGTGCCTAGGTTAGCCCGATTACCAGACTGTAATCCACTTTTTCGCAGTTTTCTTTGGGGATACATTAAATCATTAGTCTACAACACTGAAATAGAAGATATTGCGATGTTGAGAGGAATTGAGCAAGCTTTTGATCAAATTCGCAACACGCCTAGAATTTTAGAGCGAACGCGTGAATTTAATGGTGCGTAGATATAGGGCGTGTATAGAGGTTGGTGGAAGCCATTTGGAGCATTTAATTTAAATATTTTGGTTTTTAATTAATAAATACCATATTTAGATATATTTGCTTTAATACAGAGAAGACTTTAAGAAGTTTTTTGGTTGTAAATTCCTAAAAGAGATCAACCGCCTCCAGCAATGTTGACCTGGGGAGTATGGTATTATAATTTCACTTATTGTCCTTTATGTAAGCTTCTTTGTATGAAATTTGATAAAAATAGTCTTGCAGAGAGTCGTCTCATTTTTCAAATCCTTATCGAAAAACTTTTTATGCTGATAGAAACCTGTATGTTAAGTGAAAAGTCAAGTTTGCTATGAAAGCGAGGCGTATACGAAAAAATGTCAAGATACACTTTTTGTGGAGAATAAAATTCTGTGTTGACAAATGTATTTAAGTTTAATTTTTGACAGGACAGTACTAATTATTTTTTAAATTAATTAGCAATCAAATGCTATAACTCCGCCACTGGCTGCTTGTAGGACTTGATATCATCTCAGATTATGGCAACCGAAAGAGTGATGATGTGTATTAAATTTGGTAACAATACCTTTCTTTATGCGGAAGATGTAAATTAAAAAAGGAAAAAAAAAGATATTTTTAACCTCCTGTATCTCGAATACGAAGGATTTCCGGACCCATATTCGTATGACATTTTTGTCATACGTTTTGTGACTTAAAATTTGCCAAAACAGTCTGCCAGAGTATTTCATTAACATCCTGTGTGTATATATATATATATATATATATATATATATATATATATATATATATATATATATATATATATATATATATATATATACTATATACTTTTTTTTTACTGTTGGTTTGAAAATATTATGCAAACACTGCGGCTTTTAATATAGAGGTTGTAGAGTTTAAGCGAATGTCTGCGTGAAAATAAATAATTCATATCGCATGTGACTCTGGTTTGGGCTTTGAAAGCCAACGACTACGAATGCCGCTGGTAAAAACTACTATTTATATTGTAAATAATAGTTACGTTCGCTTTTAAATAACGCAAAATGTACGGAAATGGGAGTTTATATAGTCGCAGAGGTGGATTGCATTTTAATTACACTACCCTACAAAATGTAGCTATTTCCTTGCATTCTTTACAATTTTTTTTTTTGTATCCAAGTGGACCCACCTAAATATGACTAAAATATCTATTGAATATACAGGATGCAAGGAAAATATCTTCGTTATTTTACCCAACGTTTCTTCACATAATATGGAAGAAAAAAGTTCCTTACAACAAAGGTCAAAAACTTAAGAGTCTCCGTCAAAAATAACTATTATTTTAAGCAAATATGTGTAAAATAATATTTCGCTAATAATAATTGGTTATTATTTATGGAATAAATTAGAATTATATTAATGAATATTGTTAAAACAATTTTGTTTAAACCAAGAATCACCCCATACATCAGTCAAAATAGAAATAGCAATGTCGCTTTAACTAATTAAGATGATCTCTACGACGAAAGGTATTGGCGAGAAAAATTATTTCAGTGTGTGTATTTAAGTTCCATGTAAAACCAAATTTGTATTTTGAACAAGAACATCACGATATGCTTCTTATTTACGGAGAAGCTAATGCCAAATGGATTAGAAATATACCATGACTTTTTCAACGTGTTCAGGAAAATAGGTTAAAATGGGTTTGGGCTTGTATAGACTCAAATGTTGAACATTTTGAACATTTAATTTAATAAATCAATTGGGCACGTGTTTTTTAATATGACATGAATCGTTCGAAAAGGTGTTATGATGTAAAAATTAGTGCTAGTAATTTCAACTTTGACATTAAACGACATTGATATGTAAATTTTCCTTAATTTTTGCAAAAAAGCAAACTAAATATATGCTGAAACATATCAAATATTCAAATAATATCTTAAGTGGACAATGAAACAAACAAATGAATTCCCTTCGATAGAAATAGGTCGTTGCGAAGCCAATTGTTAGGAAAGAAAATAAAATGCCGATTTGTTTTGGGTGGAAACTTTGATTACGTGTATTGAGGAAATGTTTTGTTCAATATAATATATTTCCTTATACCTCCCCTTTCCTTTGCCGAACTTTCTCCCAGGTCAGTTCTGTCAGACTTATAAGTCGTTCAAGGCTTTGTATAATTCCATTCTCATTATACTGTCGTATGTTACCGTGAAATCAATAAACATATGGATCTGCCTGGCCGCAGCCCAGCCTGATAGTCTCCAAGTTCTTTCCCGACGAACGGTAAAAGGTTAAACTTACTTACATGCGAACATAATTACAGTATATATATATATATATATATATATATATATATATATATATATATATATATATATATATATATATATATATATATATCATCAGCCCGTGTCGATCCACTGCAGGATGAACATACACCTCTCTCTACATTAATTCCAACTTCAAGATCATCAAGGTGGATTGTTGCTGTAACTTCGTCATATATCGATCTCAGTAGGATTGCATATGCTTTGTCTAGCGCCTGACTAAGCGATGAATCCATTATGGCCTGCTTTGAGATTGAGTCAAATGCTTTTTCGTAGTCGGTAAAAGCCAAGCACAGTGCCATGGTGTATTCGTTGTGCCTTTCTATGGTGTGTTGTACAACCTGGATGTGATCCATAGTACTGAATCCACTTCCCAATCCTGCTTGCTCTCTTGGTTGTGCGTCATACAGTTTTCTTACTCTACTGGTTAATAGGTCGAAAATCTAAATTATCGTTGGTTAATAAGTTAACCATCTACAAAGTGATCCTCAAACCCGTATGGAGTTATGGCATACAACTATGGGGAACCGCGAGTGTATGTAATATAGAAATACTTGAAAGATTCCAGTCCAAAACACTGAGAATAATTACTGATGCTCCTTGGTTCGTGACAAATCAAACTTTACACCGTGATTTAAAAATAAAGCCTGTGCTAGGAGAAGCCAAGTGCGCCAGTGCGAAGTATCTATCGCGAATTGAAGTGCACCCCAACTCCCTTGCTGCCAGCCTGCTGGATAATAGCCAAAAGCCGCAGAGACTGAAACGCTGTGATCCTTTAGAGATAAACTATAGAACTTAAGATATAATTAAGATATTCCATTATTCTAGTTATAAAGAACCTAAGTTCCTGTATATTTCCTTTAATGTAAGCGCCATAACCTCTGATACTTGGCAATTCTTTGCCTCGCCCTTAATGTTATAATAGTTGTTTATTACCTTTGGGCAGATTGCAAATATATGGGAGATTAAAAAAGAAATCAGTTTTCTTAATATTGTTTTAGATATTATCTTGCCGTTTTTCATTGATTCTACAACATTTGTCACTTCGTTCACTAAGATATCTCGCATTTGTCTTCCATGAGTATTGTTGTCTTTGATTGGTTCTAATCTTCATATAACTATGAATAAAATTTTCTTACAACTTTTAACATTTCCGTACGCACCCTGCACACTGTGCCATTCTCACTTATTAAGGCATACCTTTTCTCAGCTTCTGTTCAGTGGTTTTACTGGAGATTTTTGTCTGTTTGACACATTTTTCTTCTGGTTCTATTGAGGCAGCCGTTTCAAGCCCATTGTTGGTAATTTCTTCATATTGGACTGTTATTTCCATATTCTACGGGTCTTGAAACACAGCAAGGTGGTTCGACAAAACAATGTCAAAATTGCTGCCACCTCCATTAATTTCCCAGAATCCACTTTGCCCTTCTTTGACCGTTAATCCTAACTTTGCTCCTACCATTCGGTTGTCACTTCCAACATTAAAATTGTTAAAGACAATACAATTGCAAAATTTTGTTTTATCGTTTGACATGATGTAGTCAATTTCACTTGTGAGTCCAGATGGACTTTTCCACCTCCATTTTCTGCTGATTTTTTTCTTGTAGAACGAATTTGTAAGATAAAGTTCTTGTTCTTCGGCAAAATCAATATATCTGTCACCTCTATGATATATGGGTTAGTTACATTTTCAACGGTTCTTGCTGTTTCAATTCTGGCATTAAAATCACTCATTATGATTTTGTACCTTTATTTTTCCTTTTATAGAGTTTGGCCATATTATCATAAAATTGCTCAATTTCCGCATCCCTATAGCTTATAGTTAATAATAAGCTTGGACGATTTGAAAGCTAATCGATCAGATATACTTTCAAATTGTATTACACAGTCCAGCTTTCGATTGACAAGGAATCCAATTCCACCACATCGTCCGTTCTCCGTACCCCAAGTGTAGAGTATGTGACCAGTTGAATCCAATTGGATTAGCTCTTCGCCGTTTCTTCGTGTTTCGCATAGTACTATAATATCCCAATATATCTTATCAAGTTCGATCAACAGTTCTTGCAGTCGGGCATCCGTTTTCATTGACCGTATATTCTGTACTGGATATTTTGATGATGATTGAGATGATGTAGGACGTCCCAAATAGCCACAAAAAAGTGAAGGGTGATGAATTGGAAACACTGCTGACAGAAAGTCATTGGGTCCCCTATGACGTCAGGAAATTGTTCTAGTTAAATATTTTGGGACAAAAGGCTTTATAATAGCAAAGGAAATATTGACTCAGGAAAAAGTAAAGCCACCTACAGCAACAAGGACTGAGGGAACGATCACCGAGTTGGACTGGAAGATTTTATCAGACTCTCGTATTCCCCAGACTTGGCCTCATCGAATTTTCATTACTTTCGATCCCTGCAATATCGCTTGGTAATCGCTTGGTAAGAATCGTAAAGTTTTTTTCAATCTGGAATTCGACAGTTTGTCTGAAAAGTGGTGATACTAAGAAAGATTACTTTAAAGATTAATTTTGTATGACTTTTTTGATAAATAAATATCGATGGTAATCGAAAAAAACTGAGAATTCACTTTTATATCACAGAAAAGCTGTCATTACGAATTTCTCGTTTCCTCGAGCTGATTAAATTAAAACTAAGTTTCTAAAATAGTTTGTTCTTGATGCCTATTAAGTCAAGAAACATTGCTTCATATAATCAAATTTTCTCCTTAACACTTTCGTCTCGTTTAAATCGGCCATCCTTTTAATTCCGAATCTGGAAACTTTGAGTTAAAACTGCAACAAATCTAAGTGATTCAGCTTGAATAATTTCCTCAATATACTTTCTCGAGTCTCCCTCTCTCTCTCTGGATTTGCGATGGAAATAATTTTAAAATTCTGTTTCTCTCGATTCCTACTCACGCCATCACAGTTTTAGTACACTTTTCAGCGATGATAAAGCGACATTGAAGAAAGATAAATAGTAACAATTTTAAATCTAATTTAAAATATCAGATTTAAGGAGGTTTGCGAACACGGGTGACTCGTACAAGGGTTCATCTGAAAGTTTTGTGATGTTGGAAAACTACAGGAAATTGACGAGGAAAACAAAACGATAATTTTATTGTATCTATTTAAAATGATTAGATCCTCCAGTTGAGAGTAGCAAAAGGTCCTCTTACATGATCTCGGTGAAAACAGATCTCTGAAAACTGGCAACCTTACCCTTGCTCCTAATTCCTACTCTATACCCTTTGGTCATTTTTTCAGAACATGATTTTTAACGCTATGAAAGGAAATGCTTCGACAGGAAATTAATAAGAACAATATATGGACCCACGAAAGAAGGAGGTAACAGACTAAGAGAAAGACCGCGAGCAATATGGTGGAATCACATTGTAACAGACAAAAAAAGAATAGATTTACCAGTGTGATCTTCGAAAATAAAGGACAGAAAAGAATTATAGCGTGGGTGTGTAAATATAATAATTAAAATGCTGGTAGCATAGCGTTCCATCTGGGAACAGTTAACGATCTGTAAACTTTCTCTTTGGGACAGAGGCAGACCAACATCTGATGCATCGTCAATGCCAATTTGAACTCTCCAGGAGTAATTGGTGATCTGTAGCTTTTTTTTGAGAATTGGATTTGACTATTTTTTTCCTATAAATAAACACCCCGAAGGACATTTACTGATAGTACAATCTGATTTAATGTAGATCAATAAGAATTCTGTTGTAACTTAAATTGCTACTTCGAAAACTTAAATTTAAGGTCTTACTCACTAGAATACCTTATAGTCTAAAAACTTATTTACACTAAAATAATGTGTAACGCACAACCCCACTATTCTCTGCTTTGTACTGGCATAATCACTTAGCTAACTCGAAAGGCTTCACTCTGTTGAGTCTTCTTGTTATATTGGTGGTGTCGAGGAGCTGGATTGCCTCAACGTTCACGTGTTGATGGAGTCGTTGTTCGTGACTCTGTCCGATTTGTTAATAGTCTGGTCAAGAGTGTCCATCTGAAGGTCTCGATATAGATCACTATTTCTGATGTACCATGCCGCATTGACGATGTTCCTCAGTATTTTGTTCTGGAATGTCTGGATGATTAGAATATTACTCTTGGTGGCACATCCCTCGAGCTGTATGCCATAGGTCCACACCAGTTTAAGGATTTGTTTATACAATAGTATTTTGTTATAGGTAGATAGACTGCAGTGTCTACCAAGTAGCCAATACATTTTCCTGTACCTTATATCAAGCTCTCATATTTTCTTTTTGACATGAACATTTCAGCGAGGTTTTACATCTAATGTGATGCCTAGATATTTTGCTGAGTTTGCATAGGGGATCTGGACATTATTTATATTAATTGGAATCTGTTCTCTTTTATTTGTGAAATTGATCTGTACAGACTTGGACTTGTTCAGTTTGATGCGCCATCTTTTGGTGCAGTTTTTTATTTGGTTAATTGATATTTGAAGTTTATTTGCAGGCTCTTTATGATCTTTGTCCGTTAGTATAGCAGTATCGTCTGCAAATGAGGCTGTTGTATCCTGTTTTACTTGTGGAATGTTACTTGTGTAGATCAGGTACAGTATAGGCCCTAGAACGCTTCTTTGTGGCACTCCTGCTCCAATTTCTTCCAACTCTGTGTATGCTTCTTTCAGCTTTATTCTGAAGAATCTGAGGAGATGATGATCTGAAGAATCTGATGAATACATAGGAGTAGAGAGATTGGCCTATATGATGACACTTCGTGAGGAGGTTTTCCTGATTTAGGGATCATAATGACTTCTGCCACTTTCCACATCCCAGGAACAGATCTTAATCTGAATGAGGCATTAGAGGTGTGTAAGTTTTATTATGGCTTTCTTTGGAAGTTGTTTTAATACTGCTCCAGTAATTGAATCAAAGCCAGGAGCTCTCTTTGGGCTAATGTTATTTTCATTACTATTTTCTTTGGAGAGGTTGGTTTGATGTTTATTTCTCGTTGAGAGGGAATTTCCCAATATGGTAGGTCTTTTCCTTCTGGGTTTGGTTGGAAGGCACTTTGAAGATAATCTGCAAACCTGTTGGCCTTTTGTATATTGTTTCTAGCCCAACTAGCATCTGCATTCCTTGAATTTGTCTAATGCGTTTTCAAAATGAATGTTGAACATCATATCTTGGCCTGGTGTACCTCCAAAGAGGAAGCCAAGAGCCATACTTCGTTTGAAACATTCAGATCCTTGCAATTTCAATTTACAAATATTGTAACATTAAATGCTTCCACTATTCTCATATGGATTTTTCAAAACTTTCAGAATGGTCCAGGTATCCCATTTAACAGCATTCTTGTAAAGTTCTAAATCGTATCTGACGAAATTTCGCCATCTTTTCCCGATCTCGTGCCGTCTTTTGGGACCGATTCGTAAGCAAATCGACGTGCGTGGGAGCGAGAAAAACGAGCCCAGATTAACCTGACCCCTAGCGGCATTTCCGCCAATTAATATGGATAGTGGGGTAGTCTTGTTTAAAGTCTGTGAAATTTTAGGGGACAAGGAAAAGTTGGATTGGCGATAGAGATGTAGATGGCCCTTATTACGCCCAAAGGACGGATAGATATGCTAAAACAAAATCGTGGATGATTTTGGATCGAAACTTTTGGTATTTAAATAGCAGCAACGAGAGTTCTAGGCTTGGTCGTCATAAGTAAATCTATTCATATTGTCTAGTTCGAAATAGGTAGTCTATTGTTGGTGCAATTTGAATAATTGAAAGATAGTAGAGCAATCCTTCGGATGGAGCGAAGATATTTGAAAAGATATCTATATAGCTACTATATAATATATAGTTATTATGTATAAATGCTATTCATTTTATTTACATACATACATATATATATATATATATATATATATATATATATATATATATATATATATATATATCGCTATTACGTATGGAAACGGTCAAATATCTCGAGAACTCTTTGACATTCTTTATTGAAATTTTGTACACAAACATAAGCACGGGTGTAGCCAGGGGGGGGGGGGGGCGGTTGTTGGTTCAAATCCCCCCGAAATAAGCCAAATATTACTACTAATAGTAATACTAAAATATTACTAGCATGTATTGAGCGATTGTGAAAGCTCTCGAAGAACTCCAATTTAATCACAATAAGGAAACATCGCAACAAACCACCCAATTGCTAAGTACGCTTCGATCTTCGGATTTTGTGATGTGTTTAGTGATTCTTCAAAAAGTTATGAGCTATACATTGTCGCTATCAAAACAATTACAAACAATTGACATCGATCTTATCACGGCATTCAACCATGTAGATGATGTTATTACTGTCTTATAACTCCTGAGAAACAACACTGACGTCGAATATCTTCATCTCTATGAAGACGCAAAGGTTTTACTGGAAGAAAATGGTGGTAAGCTGCGAATGCCACACGTCGTCGGAAGACAATTAAATAGACCGAACATTCCTGCATTGGATGTATGCACGTTTACAAAATTAATTTGTTCATTCCATTTCTTGATCATACATTTCAACAATTGGTTGAAAGGTCTACCAAACATCGTAAAGTTGTATCAGCATTATCTGGTGTGCTACCTTCAAATTTTACTGCCAGTTCTGAAATTGAAGAAGCAATTTCCATGTACTCGTCACTGCTTCCCGAAAGCAACATATCAGTGGTTAAAGCAGAACTTGAAGTATGGAAAACGGTGATGACAAGTATCTCGCCTACCCCGAAATTTAGTTTGGTATGCCTAGATATGTGCGATAAAAACCTTTATCCTAATATTTACATATTACTACAAATCTTGGCTACCATTCCTGTATTCACTGCTACCCCAGAAAGGTCTTTCTCGAGCCTAAGGAAACTGAAAAACTATTTACGAAACACTATAAGTGAAAACAGACTTAATGGTTTGGCTCTCATGAACATTCACTATGGAACAGAAATTCATGCAGGTGAAGTAGTAGATATATTTAAAAGAAAAAGCCGAAGATTTCTTCTTTAATGGTTTTAGATTTAGCGCAGAGGAACGAAATTAATTTAACCATTTCATTTAAAGTTGTAATTTTTCCGATGAATATATAGATATTAAATTTCATGTAAGTATATTTTTGTTGTTTTATTTACTTCAAACTAATCCCCCCAAAACTAAATCCTGGCTACGCCCGTGAGCATAAGGACATGTTGCCACTTTTTGGATATTTTTTTTCTTGTCGCATATTTCAAATCCAAAACTAACTTGATTGTTTTTAACGACAACACTACTCAAATTTGGCATCGTTGAAAAAACCATTTGATTTTGAATTCAACGATGTAAATATTGCATAGTTTTCTAAATAGATTTAAAAAACTGGTTAAAAGGTGTTTCGGTCAAATTTCTTTCAATTTAGGGAATAGAGAATTAATATGCTTTTAACTGAAAGATAAATAATGGAAATACTAACAATTGTTAGATACGGTGACAGAAAACGCAGTTACGCCGAAGTTTGTCGAGTATTTAATGAAGTACATCCGAATAAAAACGTCAATAAGTCAATAGTTTCAAAAACGGTGAAAAGATTCAATGAGACAGGCAGCATTAAAAATCGTCTAAAATTAGTAAGACAATAAACAAAAACTAATGACGAAAATTTATTAGTTGATGTAGTAGACCATGGTTAGGTTTCCGTGCAACAATTAGTTTTAAATCATAACATGTGTAGAGGCTCAGTCCAAAAAAATAATACAAAAAAAATTTTATCCTTACAAAATTTCAATTACTACAAGAATTAAGTGAAAATGATTTTGATAAAAGAATTGAGTTTTGTGAAGTTATGATGGAAAAAATATATACCAATCCAATTTTTGTTTCAAATATTATTTTCACGGAAGCAACATTCTGTTTAAATGGCCATGTTAACAGACAATACTATAGATACTTGGCTGATACTAATCCACATTGGATGGAGTAGGTTCGGGAGCAGGTTGTTTTTATTCGGATTAAATACTTGACAAACTTCAATGTAAGTGTGTTTTCTGCCACCATAACTAATAATTGTTAGTATTTAGAGCAAAAAATATCTGTTTAAAACATATATACTTAGCACTGAGGTCCAGAGACGAGTACTGCAGAATGGATCACCTTCGGGAAACTGAAAAATGTGTTCAGATTCAGGACGCCTCAAGTATGTCCTTTCCGCGCTAACTTCTGCGTCAGAAACATGGGCATCAAACAAAGATTGATGAGGGAGGTAAGACTGATCGAAAGACGAATGAATGAGAGACTATATAACAGAATTAATAGTCAGAATAAGAGTCACATATAACACAATATATAGCTAAATTGAAATGAAGATGGAAGGACACTTAATGCGAACTGTAGACAATGGGTTACGGATGGATGGAATAGAAGAATAATTGATGGCCGGAAATGGCTCATTTAGACTTAGTATTATATATATATATATATATATATATATATATATATATATATATATATATATATATATATATATATATATATATATATATATATATTGAATTATTTCAATGTTATAATCAATTATAAACAATAAATATCCGATTATTTAAAAAACTTAAGAATTCCAATTTCCTACGTTCCGCTGAACAGCTATAAAATTCCAATTATTTAAATGAGAATTTGAAATTTGCGATGCGGCACCTCTTAATGTTAATATTAAGAGCTCTTACTTTCACAGCATTTTTTTTTTCGTCATTTAACAACATTTTTGATATGTTGCTTTCTTTGCGATATATTTTATATATATATATATATATATATATATATATATATATATATATATATATATATATATATATATATATATATATATATATATATATATCATCATCATTAGCTAGCTCGATCCACTGCAGGATGAAGACCTCTTCAGCATGCTTCCAACTTTCACGGTCCTGGGCTTTCCTCTGCCACTCGGGTCAAATATACTTAACGATGTCATCAATCCATCGTGCTTTCGGTCTTCTTCGCGGACGTTTGCGATCAAGCAGTATCCACTCCAGGATTGCCTTGGTCCATCTGTCGTCCCATCGCCTTGCTATATGGCCTGCCCATCTCCATTTCAATTGCCTTACTCTTCCAATGATGTCACAGACTTTTGTTTGTTCGCTGATCCATGCACAGGATTTTCTGTCTCGTCTTGTAATGCCAAGCATACATCTTTCCATTCCCCTCTGTGCCACCCGAAGTTTTTGAATTGATTGCGATGTGAGTGTCCAGGTTTCACTTCCGTATGTTATAACGGGTAGAACACACTGATCGAAGACTTCTTTTCAGACAAAGTGGGAGTCTGCTCTTAAACACTATGTTGAGCCTACCAAATGCCTGCCAGCCACATTTAACAGGCCGTTCCACCTCCCGGGCGGTATTCCTCTCCATCGAAATCCTCTGCCCAAGTTATATAAAGCTGTCCACAATCTCTAAATCCCTTCCAAAAACTGAAATTCTTCTGACCTGAGCGAAGTTATTGAACATAACCGGACTCTTTTTCAGGTTTATTTTCAAACCAAATGGTTCGCCAGCCCTTTGCAGTTCTTGTATGCGTCTTTGCAGCTCCTCTGGGTCTTGTAAAATGAGAATAATATCATATGCAAATCTAAGATGGTTTAAGTTTGCACCATTGATCTTTACACCATCCTGTTTCCAATCCAGTTTACGGAATACTTCTTCAAGGCCAGCCAAGAAAAGAATAGGCGATATTGAGTCACCCTGCCGTACACCTCGTTCCATATTAATTCCCACTTCAAGATCATCAAGTTGAATTGTGGCTGTAGCTCCATCATATATCGATTCTAATAGGTTTACATAGGCTCTCTCTACACCTTGGCTAAGCAGTGCATCCATTATCGCATGCTTTGAGATGGAATCAAATGCTTTTTCGTAGTCGATAAAAGCCAAGCACAGTGGAATGGTGTATTCGTTGTGTATTTCTATGACGTGCTGTACAACCTGGATGTGATCCATTGTACATATATATATATATATATATATATATATATATATATATATATATATATATATATATATATATATATATATATATATATATATATATAACCCCTTTGTGGATCAGACCTTGACGTGGTAGAGGGGTTTGTGTAGATTAATGAAGCTTTGAGCTAAGCCGGCTGGAGCCTATACTCCTGGGAGGGTCACCCCTGGCGGACCGTTCAAGGCAGACGCCTCAGACTAACATGATCCAAAATCTGTCAACCTGTACTGGACCAGCGTGGCAGATTACGGTCCATGCCTTCATTATGATAGTACAACTTAAAATACGGCCCTCATTCCCCGGAGGCCAAGGGATCTCTACCTACGGTAGCTGCAAGACCTGCCCCAAGGTATAAAGTGCTATGAACTTTTGACATTACTACTCTGAATATGCGGGCAATGAAAACGGATGCCCAACTAACTATTGATCGAACTTGATACATACATTGGGATATTATTGGGCTATGTGAAACACGAATAAAGGACGAAGAGCTAATCCAACCGGATTCAACTGTTCACGTACTTTACACTCGGGGTACGAACAATGGATGATGTGGTGGAATAGGATTCCTCATCAATCGAAAGCTGAAGGACAGTGTAGTAAAATTTGAAAGTATATCTGACCGACTAGCCCAATGCATCATTCAGCTGCATAAAAAATGTAGGCTTCAAATCGATCCAGCTTATGCATCAACTATAAGCCATAGAGATGAGGAAATTAAGGAATTTTATGGTGATGTGGCTCAGCTTTTGAAATTTTAAAAGGAGAAATGTAGGTACAAAATCCTGATGGGTGATTTTAATACCAGAATTGGAACATCAAGAACTGGTGAAAATGTAGCTGGCCCATATGGAACTGGTGAGCGGGACAATAGTTGAGGTGACAGATTAGTTGATTTTGGTGAAGAAGAAGAACTTTATATTATCAATTCATTCTATAAGAAAAATATCCGCAGAAAATGGACATGGCAAAGTCCATCTGGACTCACAAGTCAAATTGATACATAATGACCAACGATAAAATAATATTTTGCAATTGTACTGCCCTTAACAATTTTAATGTTGGAAGTGACCACCGAATAGTACGAGCAAAAGTTATGATTAACCGTCGAAGAGAGCGCGAAAGAATGGTAAGGTCAAAGAAGATGAAGAAGGCGGATTCTGGGAAATCGTTGGAGAGGGGCAGCGATTTTGAGATTGCTTTGTCAAACCACATTGGTGTGTTAAAAGACTTGGAGAACATGGGAATATCAGTAGAATATGATGAAATTACCAAAAATGTGCTTGAAACGGCTGCTTCAATAGCACCAGAAGAAAAATGTCTCACACACACAAAAATCTCCAATGAAACCATTGATTTACTGAAAAAACGAGGGGCAATGAGAAATACAGGAAGTTATTTTGGCAGAGTCGAGTACGATGTTAATGCACACGGTTTTCACTAAGATAAAATCTAAAAGAATATTAATGAAATTGAATGACGCACACCCAAGAGAACAAGCAGAATTCCGAAAGAGCATTTGACTTAATCTCAAAGCAGGCCATAATGGATGCGTTGCTTAGCCAGGGGGTAGACAAAGCATATGTAAACGTATTAGGATCAATATATAATGGGGCTACAGCGCAATTCACCTTGATGATTTTGAAGTGGGAATTAATGTAGAACGAGGTGTACGGCAGGGTGACCCAATATCGCCTATTCTTTTCTCGGCTTGCCTGGAAAAAGTATTCGGTAATCTTGTATAGGAACACGATGGTATATCAATGGTGCAAACTTCAACCATGTTAGAATTGCTGATGATATCGTTCTCCTTTCACAAGACCCAGAGGAGCTGCAAAGGTACATAGAAGAGCTGCAAAGGGATGGCAAACCATTTGGCTTAAAAATTAACCTGAAAAAGAGTCATGTTATGTCCAATAAATTTGCTGAGGACAAAAGAATTTCAGCTTTTGGAGATGGATTTTCAGATTTGGAGATCGTGGACCATTTGATATATCTTATGCAGATGATTTCAATGGAAGAGGATACCTTCCGGGAGGTGGAACTGCTTGTTAAATGTAGCTGGCAGTCATTTGGCAGGCTCACAATACTGTTTATGAGCCAGTTCCACTGCGCCTGAAAAGAAAAGTCTTCAATCAGTGCGTCCTGCCCGTTATGACATATGGAAGTGAAACCTGGATATTCACATCGCAATTAATTCAGAAACTTCGGGTTGCACAGAGGAGAATGGAAAGATGTATGCTTGATATTACAATACGAGACAGAAAGTCCTGCACATGCATCAGGGAACAAACGAAAGTGAGTGACATCACTGGAAGTGTAAATGAATTGAAATGGAGATGGGCATAAAGGGATGGGGATAAAATGGAGATGGGGATAAAGTGTGCGAGACCGTTCGTGGCCCGTCTAACCTCGGGTAAGTACTAGGTCTGTTCCCTTCAACCGCTCTCCAGGCATTCAGCCTGAGCCCAGCTGATGACGGCTTAAAACCAGAAACCGATCCTGGGAGATGCTTGCTGGCGCTTTGGATGGCGCATGGGGAAACGACAGAGCATGGGTGTAATTTCTTTATATATATATATATATATATATATATATATATATATATATATATATATATATATATATATATATATATATATATATATATTCCTCAGATCTCTACAAGAGAATTGTTTTCGACAACCTCTGTATGTTTTAATTTATTTTCGTAATAACTTTTCCAAATTAACTGCTGGTGCATTTATTAATATTAATCCAAAACGATTCGGGGCTTGCTTATTTACAGATCAAACTACGAAACATTTATATTTGTTATAAATAAATATTCAGCCTTCGTTCAATTTTTAGTTCTGTTAGAAAAAAACGAACATATACATAAATTCGATTGCAATCCATATTTTGTAATAAACTCTCCATTTCCATACGCTCCTATGGATGATTAAATGGAAATTTATGGAGATTGAATCAATAACTTCTGACTGTAATGAACAGTTTACCTGAATTGTTAACAAGACTCGTTGTTCAGGATAATGTTGTTATTTAAACAGTTAACAGAACTGATCCGGGGATTAGGAGGATAGGGAGATATTGGAATAAGTTTGCGGAGATAGAGGGTTTTTTTTTGCAGAACTTTTAGTCGATGGAAAATTATATTAGATTTTAGAGGCTTTTTTAAAATGAAAAATGAATCTTAGAAATACAATGTGGCCTAACTGATTCCAATTTTTCCAAAATTTTTATATCGATCGATTTCTGATCGAGGATGTAAATATATATTAGAACAACAAAAGTTATGCTTAAATGGTATTAGTACAGTTTCGTCGGTGTTTCCACAAGATAACGCTACCATTCGTTCGGCAAAAGTTACCAGTAATTGGTTAGAGCAAAACAATATTTCAAAATTGGACTGGCCCGCTGTCTCCCCAAATTTGAATATCATTGAAAATATTTCAGGGTGCTTTCAAGACGAGTTTATAGTGAATCAAGACAATTTACAAATATGGAAGATTTGAAACGTGTTATTCAGGCTTAATGGAAAGAAATTCCACAACAAACAATAAGAGAGTTACATGATTCATTCCCAAAAGGAAGTTTTGATTGAATAAAAGTTGTTGGAAATACTACAAAATATTAAAATGTTGTTTGTTTATGTATATTTTTTGTTAGCTTTCTTCTTTACTAGTAAACTGACGGTTTGTCTAACATTTTGAAGCATTAAAATTCCTGTTTAATATTTTGACGCTGAGCGTACATCGCGACTTGCATTTATCTACAGTCAAAGAGGCTATATATTCTGCTAGTGCCAATTATTTGGCAATACTTCAAAACCATCCTAATTTGCTAGTTGAAAACCTCCCAATAACTCTTATTGACTGTTGTAATAAACTTTAAATTAAGCACATTTCCACATTAAGTTCACAATCACATTCTATACTTTCCTTATTCCTGGTATACTTTCCTTATTCTTCGTCATATTCTTCTTTACAGAAGTGTTGTAGAGATATACTAGTCAGGTCTTTAATTGGGTCTGTCTGTCTTTCTCGAGGTCTGATACGTTAACCAATCTCCCTAGGTTATTGTCGTCGATACGTTCAATGTGGCCTAAGAAACTTAATATGTCTTCATAGATAGCTTGGAACTTATAGAACAACACAACATTTAAAATAATCAATACACTCGGGGTCTTGTTATTTAATGGTCCATGTGTCAACTCTGGAAAAACTAAGGTTTTTCCTATCTATTTCTTTATCTTGTGTACACCCCAGATCTCCTTCGAATGTCGTATTGTATTTCATGTCATTTCTCATTGTATCTCTTGCCATTTCGTATATTCTTCTGATCTCATGAAATACTATGTAGTTGTTAAAAATATTGCTTATTGTTTTTATTGTAAAATAATTTGCAGTAATAAATAAAAGGTTATCAATTAAGAGCGATATATTTTTAATTTTGAAAAAAAAAACATTTTAAGATACCTACGTGATTTTTTATTTTAAATATTGGTTTCTGGAATTTTTATTTAAAAATAATTTCATGTATACGACAGCCTCTGGATTTTTTTTTAAATCCATTCTGGAATACCAATTTTCTCCCATTCGTTCGGCAAAAGTTACAACGTGTTGTTTCGAACAAAATATTATTTCAAAATTAAACTGGCCTGCTATCTCCCCAAATTTGAATATCATTGAAAATGTCTGAGGGTGCTTTCAGAACAAGTTTATAGTGATTCAAAATAATTTACAATTATGGAAGATTTGAAAAGTGCTATTCAGGCGTAATGGAAAGAAATTGTAGCGTTTACAAATTATCGGTCACTACAGGTAAGATTTTTTTGCGCGAGTCTTACTTGAGAGCGCACCGATATTCTTCAGGATGAAGGCCGATGGAGTCAAACATCTCACCTCGAGCTGGACTAGTAAATCGACACCGCTGGTAGTCCTGTCTGAATAATACTTTCATTAGAGGTATGTTCACTAGCCGGCCAAGCCCTACTCAGGCTTATTCTTTTGCATTTTTGTAGAGGGTTTTAGGGCCCGGTCATTGGTCATAACCTGGTTATTTTGTGGCCCGCTCATTGTAGAACCCGGCCAATGTAGACTCCAGACCTTTTAGGACCGAAGCTGTATAATGGAACAACACCACAAAACGATAAGGCCAGATATTATTTTATTAGTATTTTCATGAATATTCAACAATGATTACTCAATCACTATCTCACTACCACCATTTAATAACGTTAGACGATTTGGTTTAATTTACTTTGATTTAATTTGGTTTAATTTGATTGAATTTTATTTAATTTATTTTGATTGGATTGAATTTGGATTAGTGCAACTTGGATTGATGAGATTTGATTTGATCTGATTTAATTTAATTTAGTGTAAGTTATGTTGGTTTAGGATAATCGAATTTAAATTCTTTTGTACGTTAGACAAGAGCTCTTATATGATAAGAATGTCTGTTAAGATCGAACCTTTCTCTTTACATGCCTAGTTTAGTAGGCTAGTTGTGGACACCACCGCAAGACTCCTTTTTTGTGTTATAACTGTTTAATTTTTTATTTTGTTCTGTATGTTGTTCTCTGAAATTGTGCTTGAACTTATTAAATATCTAGTATTGGTATTGAATCTTTTTGGCAAAAATAAACCTTTTCCCAGTTTTAAGGTTTATTTTTTCTTTATTAGTTCTGAAGAACTGGGTGGAACCCTATAGACGTGCCTGAACAATTTATCTGTGATCTACGACCCAAATGCCTCCGGCAAATGGCTGGCGTCGCTATAATGATAGTATGAGATAATGGTATTAAAAATTAAAAAGAAAACACGTTACAAAAAAAAATTCCACAACAAACAATAAGATAGTTACATGAGTCATTCCCAAAAGGAATTTTTTATTTAATAAAAGATGTTGGAAGGGCTACAAAATATTAAAATGTGGTTTGTTTATGTCTCTTTTTTGTTAGCTTTTTCTTTACTATTAAACTGAAGGTGTGTCTAACATTTTGAAGCATTAAAATTCAGATCTAAAATTTTGACACTGACTGCACGTCGAACCAAACCAAACCTATAATCAAAGAGGCTATATATTCTGCTAGTGCCACTTACTTTGCAAGACTTCAAAACCATCCTAATTTGCTGCTTGAAAATCTTTCAAAAAACTTATTGACTGTTGTAATAAACTTTAAGTTAAGCACATTTCCACATTAAGTACACAATCATATTTAGGCTCTACAGTACACACTACTGCGTGTCGTTCATCCCGGGACACCTTCCTTAATCTTCTCTACAGAAATGTTGGAGAAATGTACCAGTTAAATCTTTAATTGCATCTGTTCATCTTTCTGGAGGTCTGATAAAAAAAACAATCTTTTTAGATTATTTGTCATCGCTACGTTCAGTGTAGCCGAAGAATCTTAATATTCCTTCATGGATAACTTGGAACTTGTATGTTCATTCATTTCTTGCATGTTGTATGCATTTGTTCGCCTGGCAGTCCACTAGATATGAAGGATCCGTCTCCAGCACCAAAGTTCAAAATAATCAATGCACTTTATATCTTGATATTTGGCCCGTGTTTCATGGGGGTATAGCAATACTGGAAAAACTAAAGCTTTTGCTATCTATTTCTTTATATTGTTTATTATGCCCTTTCTTCTCCAGATCTCCTCCGAATGTCGTATTGTATTTCTTACTATTTCACATTGTATTTCTTACCATTTTACATATTCTGCTGATCGTATGAAATACATTGTAATTGTTAAAAATATTGCTAATTGTTTTAATTGTAAAATAATTTGCAGTAATAAATAAAAGGTTATGAAATAAGAGCAATATATTTTTGATTTGGAATAAAAACAAAACTGTATAAGATATCTATGTGATTTTTGTATTTTAAATATTGGTTCATGGCATTTTTATTTAAAAATAATTTTATGTATACGACAGCCTCTGGATTTTTAAAAAATTCTACTCTGGAATACCAATTTTTTTCCATTCGCTCGGTAAAAGTTACAACGAACTGGTTCAAGCAAAATGATATTTCAAAATTGGACTAGCCTGCTGTCTCTCCAAATTTGAATATCATTGAACATATCTGAGAGGGCGTTCAAGACGAGTTTACAGTGAATCAAGAACATTGAGAAAGATTTGAAAAGTGCTATTCAGGCTTAACGGAAAAAAATTGTAACGTTTACGATTTATCGGCCGCTGCACTTGAGAGCGCTTGAGAGCGCACCGGTCGGGGGATTGAAACATCTCACCTCGAGCTGGACAGACGTTTCCACGCCGGCAAGACGGACAGAGATCTAATAAGTCGACGCCGGTGGTTGTCGTGCGTGTGTAATCCTTCTATAAGAGGTATGTTGATTAGCCGGCCAAGCCCTACTCAGGCTTATTCTTTTGCATTTTTACGGAGGGATTTAGGGTCCGGTCATTATAGAACCCAGTCATTTCAGGGCCCGGTCTTGATAGAACCCGGTCATTTTAGGGCCCGATCATTATAGAACCCAGTCATTTTGGAGCCCGGTCATTGTAGAACTCGGTCAATGTAGATTCTAGATCTTTTTGGTCCACCGTGTTCTGGTCACAGACCTGCTCAGTAATCGACCATCTTGGTAAATTGACAGTCCAGAAGCTGGATAATCGAACAACATTGCAAAAGAATAAGGCCAGATATTATTTTATTAGTATTTTCAAGAATATTCAACAATGATTACTCAATTACTATCTCTCTGCTACCATTTAATAACGTTAGATGATTTAGTTTAATTTACTTTTATTTTATTTAATTTACTTTGATTTGATTGATATTGGATTAGTGTAATTTGAATTGATGTGATTTAATTTAATTTAGCTTAAGTTAAGTTGGTTTAAGATCATCTAATTTAAATTCTTTTGTCCTTCAGATAAGAGCTGTTATGGTATAAGAATTACTGTTAAGATCAAACTTTTCTCTTTACATGCTTAGTTTAGTAGGCTAGTAGTATATTTTTTCTCCTTTATTTGGGTTTTTCGCCACTGTCTAAAACTCAAAAAATATCAAAAATACCTGCTCTTATTTAAAGAAAGAATCACTGGGTAAAAACAAAAAACCAAACGGAGACAAATTTTTCAGTGATCCTTTTTTGTAATAAATTTGCCTAACGAACAAAATTTTAAAGATATAAAAATGTTATAAAAAAAAATTACAAACTTTTAACGTTAACGTTTCGGAGGATAATCTCCCCCCGTTTTCAAAACTAAACTAAAAAATAAATTATGTTAATTTGTAATATATAAAGTAACGAGTGAAAGTAAATATATTTTTTTGTATATGTCAACGATACTTACATTGACAACAATAGATTTTCATGACAGTGACATACTACCAAAAAATATATATATATATATATGTAATGTTTACTGTGTGATTGTTTATTGTACTGATCGTATATTCAAATATTTAAATGTTTTTAACTGTATTCTTTAGAATCGGGAACCATATTGAATTTATATTTACCGAAGGTATAGCAATACAGTTATTTTTATTTAAATTAATTATAGCGATTTCTTTTAATCTTCTGTATTTTGTTACCGATTCTTTTAATACCGTTTTGGAATTATTCCAATTGATTTTATGACCCGATTCCCATGCGTGTTGACAAATTCTAGATTTATTAAAATCGCCCCTTCTAAGAAGGTTTTTATGCTCTTTTACTCTAACATCCTACGGTCTAGATGCCTCACCTATATAGAATTTGCCACATTCGCAGGGAATTTTATAAACCACATTTTTGGTATTTGGTTGCATATTGTTTGGTTTAGTGTTTGTTAATAGAGATCTAAGAGTATTTTTTGTTTTAAATGTCGTTATTATGTTGTATTTATTTCCTACTCTTTTAATTGTGTCAGAAATACCGCGGATATAAGGGATTGTGAGGTTGATTGTTTGAGAGTTATTATTATTGTTATTGAATACACGATCAGTACAATAAACAATCACACAGTAAACATTACCTATATATATTTTTTGGTAGTATGTCACTGTCATGAAAATCTATTGTTGTCAATGTAAGTATCGTTGACATATACAAAAAAATATATTTACTTTCACTTGTTACTTTATATATTACAAATTAATATAATTTATTTTTTAGTTTAGTTTTGAAAACGGGGGGAGATTACCCTCCGAAACGTTAACGTTAAAAGTTTGTAATTTTTTTTTTATAACATTTTAATATCTTTAAAATTTTGTTCGTTAGGCAAATTTATTACAAAAAAGAATCACTGAGAAATTTGTCTCCGTTTGGTTTTTCGTTTTTACCCAGTGATTCTTTCTTTAAATAAGAACAGGTATTTTTGATATTTTTTGAGTTTTAGACAGTGGCGAAAAACCCAAATAAAGGAGAAAAAATATATGAACACGCCACAATCATTCAGACATTACTTAGGCTAGTAGTACATTACCGCTAAACTCCTTTTTTGTATTATAATTGTTTAATTTTTTTGTTTTGTTCGGTTTGTGGTTGTGCTTATTAACTAACTGGTATTGTTATTAAGCCTTTTTGACAGAAATAAACCTTTTCCCATTTTTAGAGTTTATTTTTATTTTTAGTAAGTCTGAAGAACTGGGTGGCGCCCTATTGATGTGCCTGAGCAATCCATCCGTGATCTACCACCCAAATGCCTCCGACGAATGGCTGGCGTCGCTGTAAAGATAGTCACACATTGGTATTAAAAATTAAAAGAAACCACGTTACACAATTCCACACCAAACAATAAGGCAGTTACATGATTCATTCGCAAAAGGAATTTTTGATAATAAAAGCTGTTGGAAATACCACAAAATATTAAAATGTTGTTTGTTTATGTCTTTTTTGTTAGCTTTCTTCAAAGATAACTTAGAACTTGTATGCTCATTCATTTATTATTGTTAACCAATGGTTTCACATAGCTCCAGAGATCAAAGTCCAATGCAGTTATATCGCATGATCTTGGTGGCCAGGTAACATAGGCATTTCCTGAGTAAGGCAGTAACTGCATTTCCATTTTCGTATTCAAATAATTATGTTTTCAGTTCAGACCATAAACCATGCCAAATTGTAAATTTTTGTGGATGTAAAGGTGTTTCAAGAATACCATGTGTGTTTTCTTCACTCCAAATGCTAATTTTGCTTATTTACGAAGCCATTTAACCAAAAATGAGCTGTGGGAAGATGATTTTTTCATGAATTAATGGATCTGTTTCAAGTTGCTCTAAAGCCCAATCTGAACTGTGAATTTTGTGTGCCATAAGAAAACCCAAGTTCTTGAGAACAACGTGAAATTGATTGTTCAGGATTTTCATTTACACTTTCGTTTCAACAAGAACTAACAAGATTTTCAGCAATATGTTTAAGTTTTTGACGTGCTAAATTCTTAGTATCAAAAACACTATCATTGATTCGAATTTTTTAATTGAATTACGAATAGTAAGCAATATCAATATTGTTTGATAAATTCTCAGCATTTGATTCAAATTTTTTGTCATCACCTTATTATTTTCCAATATTTCCAATAAAGAATGAATAATAAAGACAGTGATCAATTCATCTATTGAAACCTTCGGTATGAAACACTAAACTCAATGAGATTTACCACTAAACATCAAATCACTTTTTCGACGCACGTTTCGCCAACTATGTTAACATCACCAGGAAATGATCCATTCTTTTAAAATCTAACTGAAAAATTGATTTCGTGTATAGTCGTAAATCTCTTCAAGTTAAAGTGCTGTTTTAACACCGAATAATCGTTTTGCTTTAAATAATCTGATTTACTTGAATTTATTCTTTCTTTTCATCTAAAACTACCCCATTCGAAAGAATATCCTTTAAAAAAACGTATTACGACAAGATCCACTCAATTTAAGTAAAATTTCATCGCCGCACCTCAATCCCTCTATAATATCGACGCCAAAAACCATTCCGTCTCGGATTTTTTGCGGCCGTTACCTTCGACGCGATAAGCACCGGCCCCGGATACATTCTCGAATTTGTCTTTGAAGACGTTACTGTTGCGGATCTCCGTCAGCACTATCGCTCTCTCGGCCCGACTCCTGAAGGACGGGGAGCCTTTGAACCTGGAACGGTCAAAGCTGGTCTTCAGATCGGACATCGTCCTGATATGATTTCGATATTACGAAAGAGGGAGCAGGGATAATGGCATTACTTCGGAGATTTTTTGACGGTTTCTTCGAAATCTGAGATTTTTCCTTCTTTAGGTTAAATTTTTAGGTGGATAAATTCAACTATGACCAAAAATAAGGTGAGTTTTGATTTAAAAATTCGCGTGCTATAGATCCAATCGTTTTTTAAATTGGTATGAGTGTTTTTAACATTTGACGGAAATTTTGACGAAACATTAAACATAACAGATTTGTTAAAATGGATTTGCATTCAATTTGGTCTAAAAAACAACATTTCTTATGATGATACACTAAAAATATTAAATATTTTTTATACGACAATAAAGTTATGCCAAAAAAAAGAATATTTATAGGTAGTACAAAAACTTTAGTGATGATTAAGAACCAGATTACGATGAACCTCGTTCAGAAAGACCTTCCGCGCTAACCAATGAAGAAAACATTACCAAAATCAAGGATCTTGAACTGAGTAATCGCCGACGAAGTAAAGAGTCTTTCAAATTCAGCGGTTTTTTTCTTCTTCTTCTTCTTCCTACTTATAATTAGGCATATCGCCTGTTTTCTTTATTTTGCCTAATTTATAAATTGTCGCTCCATCTTTTATTTGGACATATTAGTGGTCTTGTTTTGTTCGGTGACTTGTCTCTTGCAATACGCACTATCTTGTTATTTACTATAATTCCTATCTTTAATCCCATTCCACTTTTCTTCCTTTTATCCACTTGTTTGTTTTACGTTACACGTGCTGCTTATGTCCTTACTCCTTTATATGTCTCTCAGTGTCTTGTTTGCTGCTCTCCATAAGATTCTCATTTTTGATAATTCCATCATTCTCTGTGTTACGCTGGTATCAGGTCTTATTTCAGCCGTATAAATCATTACTGGTCGAACGACGCTTTTATATATTCTTGCTTTGGTCTCGACTAAGAGGAATATATTTCTAAATATACTGGATTCTAAATCACTGAGACATCCTGTTCGCCTTACTAACCTAATGTTTTACCTCTTCCTCAATTTTTCCGACGCTAGTTATTTTGATGCCCAGATACTTGATCTCGACTACCTGTTCTATTGGCTTATCTTCAACCACCAAGTTGCACCTAATGGGCTCCTTTGCTATTACCATTGTTTTGGTTTTTTCGGTCGAGATTGACATATTATATTATTTTACGGTTAGATAAAATTTTTATAGCAACCTTTGTAGGTCGTTCTCTGTTTCCTCTATTATTATGGCTACATCAGAAATTGAGTTGATTTCAGAAGATCTTTATTTATAATTGAAACACAGTGCATGACATTTAAATACGAAATTTGGCATATTTGTGGCTCTATCTAAACAATAATAATATAAGGCCAAAACAATAAACAACTCCAACGAAAAAAAAATAGTCTCCAAAGAAAATAGTCCAACGGTATCAAATTACATGATCTTGGTGCCTAATTAACATAACCGTAGGATTTTTTTCTCAATAAATAAATTGTTTCATTAGTTCAGTCAGGCGTAGCGTCGTTCTATTGGAATCACATATACTCCAGATCAATATTATTCAATTCAGCCAACAAAAATTCAATTTTCATCTCACGATATCCAACACAGGTACTGCTCCACTAACAGCATTCTGAAAGAAAAAAGAAATCCTGCCGAATGACACCTTCCGACCATAATTCACACCAAACAGTGACTCGTTTAGTATGTAAAGGTTACTCATGAATCAGTCGTAGATTTTCTCATCCCAAATGCGGCAATTTTGTTTATTAACATAGCCACTAATTTCACAAAGTGCTTCATCTGAAAAGATGATTTTTTAAGAAAAATCATCTGTTTGTTCTTTGATCCCATTGATAAATGCACGACGTTTTCAATGGTCTAGTGGCATTAGTTCCTTATATGCCTTCAGAGCTAAATCCTTTCGTAAAATTCGCCAAGTTGTGGATTAAATTAATCTAAATTCTTGTGAACGTCGACTAATGCAAATTTCTGGAAAACACTTTTTTTTCAGCAATACTTTCACATACGAAATGAATATACTCTTGTGAACGACCACTACGTCCATATATTGTTCTCCAATATTTTACACCGAATTTTTTTTTATCTTTCACCGTTTATCTTACACCGAATCAGTTCCTTGAAATCTTTGAACAATTTAACTGATAGTGCTTTCAGATGGACGATTGTGTAAACCATAAATATAAGTAACCCCATTTTTATAAATGTCATACGTCATCTGAAATGAGACTAGACCTAGGCAAATTCATAACGTCATCTGTGTTTTGTTCAATAATTCAAAAATCGCTCAATTTAAACTATCTAAGAAAAACCGTCCAGATTTGTGGCAAAACAATTCATGGTTTATGCATCACGGCACTGGGCGGTAGAGGAATAAATAACCTCAGGTATGCAGACGATAGCCTCATCGCAACAGTCCAACTCTAACTAGAAACCGTCGTGGCAAGGCTCACGAATATAAGCAAATGATATTGTCTTGCAACTAAACATCTCAAAAACTGAGGTCATGATAGTGGACAAGGCAAACAACAACTCTTCTTAATATCCGTAAAGTGGCGAGCTATGAAGTGGTGGATAAATCGTATGTTTGTGGTCCACCATTATCAATAATGGAGGAAGTGAATCGGAAATCATACGGTGGCTGGCCATAATACAATACACCTAAACAGAGCAGAGTGTGGCGAAATTCGACAATATCAAAAGCTAAAAAGCTTAAACTGGGTCATTTTCGCCCTAGCAACAGGACAGGAATAAAATTAGTACTTTCTAAATGTGTGTATACAGTAGCACAGTGCACCGAACTAATATCTCCATCCTGAACGAATCAAATATCAAATACCGCCTATACAAAAAAAAAAGACAGGCAGACATGGGGACTAAAAACAGAAGTGAAAATTTGAAACCTTGGAATAACTGCATTCTTTTTGAATTTTTAAATTAATTATTCTTTAAATGTATAATTTATAAATGAATATTTTTTTTCACGTAGGATTGAGGATCTATACAAATACAGAAAATAAACATTTAGAAAAACTAATTATATTACAACACTTTTTTGCAAAGTTCTAATGATGAAATTGAATGATATAAGTTTATAAATAATCATTTTGCAAAAAAATAGCATAACACGTATTTTATTTCTGACAATTTAAACCAATAAACAATAATTTTGAGAAATTAAATTTATTGTAAAATTTTATAGCATTATTAATTTAAAAATTCGCGACAAAAATACTATCGAACAACTAGAAATCTATTTTACCACTCTAGTAAGATAACTCCTAAGCCACAATGAAATATTCAGTGCACGATGTATTGCAGAGATTAAATATTAGAAAAATAAATATTATCAAATTTTTCAATGCAAATATTTATACCAATATTGGAAATATTCGAAAATAAATGCTTTGTTTTTGTTATTCATTTTTCTACATAAAAATATTAGCATATTAAGTACTCACTCCTAGTACTGCACAGTGATTCTACAATTAAACAATTAAAATAATGATTATCCAAAACACAATTTAATTTAAAATACACTTAAAAAACAATTGGCATCGCCAGTGTAGTGCAACACATCACTAGCATGTCGGTGACGTGAACCCATAAGTTTTGCCCCTACCGAAAATCGCTCAACGCAGCTAAAGAAGTTTTCACTTCAAAAAACAAAATTTCCGGAAATATTTTGGTCATTTAGGGGAAATCTATGACAGAGGGAAAGGTTGATGGGAGAAGGTTAAAAGGTAGACCCCCGATATGGTGCATGGATCAGATGTAGGCATTGGTAGCATAGGACCGGTATGAGACTTCTGAATTCCCACAAGATAGGGAAGCATGGAGACAAACCGTGTCAAACATTACGGACAAACATTATGGATACACTATGGATATGTAATGATTATGTCATTACACCCTTATAAAAGTTAAGGATTGGGGGAGAGATCATTACAAAAAGCATCATCACACATGGTAATAGTTAATCGACAATTATTTTTTAAAAATCTAATAATTACTATTCCTCAAGCACTATATACACCAGATTTGGCGTTCTGTGCTTTTTTTACATCTCCTTGTACATATTTTGATATATTTTCAACATAATCGCTACTTTGGCATATTTTCCTTTTATAGTTCTAATCCCTTTTTCCTTCAACTTCTTCTTTAACTCGTTTTTTTTTCAATCTCTACCGTTCCATTTTCATGCTTCTTTCTGCATTCACCGTGATTTTTAACACGCTTTTATTAGTTTCACCTCGATCTATCTATGTAAAGGAATCTTTGAACGTCTTTTTCACTGACTTTAAAACGTCAGATTAAATTAAAACTTTGCACACTTCTCAAGGACCGATAACAATACAATATCGTCAGGCTCAAGCATTTGCTTTCAGAGAGGGAGCTTGAGACAATGTTACAACGCCCAAGGAAGGCAATAGGCACGCAAATTGCCCACTCCCGCCACGGGTAGGTAGTAAAATAAATAATAGTTTATAAAATTATAAAAACACGCTTTTATAGCAGATCGAACTAAAAAATTAAAAATAAATTATTGTTTAAAAAAAAACACGCTTTAATGGTAAACCGAACTTTTATAGCAGATCGAGATATAGGAGATAGAAGAATTTATCAATTCTTCTATTGGAATCTTCTGTGTGAAACCCTAAACTCGAGGAAATCTACCACTAAACACTAAATATCTCCTTTAAACTTCTCAACGTCGCGTTTCACTAATCATGTTAACATCATCAGGAGATGATTTACTCTAAGTCTAAAACTAAACCATGTTTTATTTATAACACAATGGTAATAAAAAGTGTGAAAATCATAAACAGTGAAGGTAACTAAGCCTTACATTAATAATTGAACAAAGTGACTGAATTGAATATCATACATTCTTTATTCCGGTTCAAGGCTTTCTTACATTTTTTTTTTATTTGAATGCTTTCATACGAGAATAAATAAAAACAGATATTTTACACTGAAAATAGTTTTATTGTATTTCAAAATATTCTCCGCGATCGATTGTGCGATTTTATATTCTTTTGCATACGTTTGAACCAATTTTCATAACACTTTTCCCAATCCGATTGAATGCATCAACAGTTTCTTCTGGCATCGAAAATCGTTGATCACGTTGATTATTCTTCACGGCCTGAAACAAAAAGAAATTATTGGGTGCCAAATTAGGACTGTACGTCGGATAACCCATCAATTCGATGTTTTGACGGTGAAATATTGAGTTGTTCGGTCCGATGTTTGACCCATACAGTCGACTGTTGTTTACTTTCAGGCTCATACACTTAGATACATGATTTGCCACCTGTGTAGACATTATACACCACTTTGGCGCACCACAATTGTATTTTTTGAACATTTCTTTGCACCAATTGACAGGAGCCTTTTTGAGCGATTGTCAAATTAAGATGGAATCCAATGCGTACAATATTTTTTACGGCTAAATGTTCATGTAAAATCTTGTGTATAATTGTAGTGCTAATGCCCAGGGATGCCCCAGTATCACGGAATGTTACATGTCCATCTTGCTTTATCAGTTCGCGCACGGTATCGATATCTTCTGGCAGAACAGCAGATTTTGGATGACCTTCTTTAAATTCGTCCGTCAGCGACCGACGGCCATAATTGAATTCACTAACTCAGCGATATACAATGCTTTTTGTGATTTTGAATTTGAATTGATTGTGAATTTGTGAATGCTGATTGCTTCATCGCTAAAAGTCGAAGTGAGTTAACCAATGCACTGGTGTTGAGATAACACAACTCTACAAAAATACAAAAAAAACTATTGTTGTCCTTGCTATATCTGTGAATTTTCGTACTTTAAAATACACAATTTAAAAATTAAATCATAAGTGTATCACATTGGCTCTAGTTGTTATGTTATTGTAATATCTTTAGAAGTCGTAATATTATTCTAATTTTTAACCCCAGTCATAAGTTAGAACGCGATTAATGCGCATTAATTTGGCGCATCCGCTCATCGCGCGGCTGTCCACATGACCTTAGTTTTCCTGACGCCCCTCACCCCGTGTAACAGGCCTAAATATTCAGTTTTTGACAAGGTTGATGAACACACAACGTGCATTTTGGTAAGTTACTGACGCATTATTTTTAAAATTTAATCTGTATTTTGTTTATTGATGTTTATAATACAAATTGTCCATAGAATGATGAGTTCCTCGCGAACAATATGCCGATATCAACCTGATGTATTTTACTATATCGGTAGTGTGTATGCAGTAGTAAAACCGAGGCAAAATATCAGCAACTTAAGCCATGGATCACCGGCAGGATAAGCCATGGGTTTCTCACAAGGTTTGTAAATCTTGTGTTCAATATTTGTGGTTGTGGAAGAAAGAAGAACGACCAGGGTTAAATTTCGGTATTCCTATGATCTGGAGGAAGCTCAAAAATCATTTCGACGATTGCTACTTTTGCGTAGTAGATATCAAAGGCTTCAATCGTTATAAAAAATGGCATAGAATCTATAACATGCCCGGTTTTTCACAATGAAGAACTTCCTCCGACTATTTACGCCTCACAGCTGGAGCGTATACCATCAGAAGTAACAGCGTTTTCAGACTCGCATTGTTCCATACAATCTATAAGTACAGGTGGAAATGAATATGTAGGAAACTCGTCAGCGCCACTGTTGTTTTCTGAAAATAAACGCAGCGATTTAATACGAGATCTGAATTTATCAAACCAGGCGTCGAAACTGTTAAGGGAACTGAATTTATTGCAGCTCGAAGTATTTATAACAGCTTATAGAACTAGGGGAAAAAGATTTTGCCGTATTTTAGTGAGCGCGAACAACTTATCTGTTGTTACAACATTGCAAAGTTACTTCTAGGCATGGGTTTATCTAACTATAAACCCATTGATTGGCGGCTCTTGATAGATAGGTCGAAAAGAAATTTAAAATGTGTTTTATTGCACAATGGAAAACGATATGTATCTCTCCTAATTGCACATTCAACCAAACTCAAAGAAGAATACGAGAATATTAGATTAGTTCTTGAAAAAATTAATTACTACGAAAATCAATGGTCAGTTTGTATGGATTTTAAAATTATAAGGACAAAATTATACTTCCTCTGCTCCACATTAAGCCGGGTATCATTAAACAGTTTGCCAAAGCATTGAATAAGAACGAATAAAGTTTTGAATAAAATTGCAGAACAATTCTTAAGTATGGAAAAGCTAAAAGCTGGAATTTTTGACGGCCAAATTCGAATATTAGCCAAAGATACGAACATTATAGAAATTATGACTACTGTGGAAGCTGAAGTCTGGAAAAGTTTCGTGTGTGTTATAAGTAATTTTTTTGGTAACCATAGAGCGTCAAATTATGAAGATATTTCATAATAATGTTAGGAAGTTTAAGTGAAGCAGTCACCTGGGCAGATTTCCCGATAACCTGGACGATTTTAGCGAGGAGCAGGGACAACGCTTATATTTGGATATAAAAGTAATGGAGGAGAGTCATACATACTTAGTGTCCTATTTTAGTGTAATACGAAAAAGGGGATTAATAGCAAAGACTAGAAAAGGCGATTCCTAGAATCATTCCTATATCAAGGGCAACAAAGTCACTGTTGACCAGTGCAATTCAAGTCGAAAGTCGTAGTAAATCATTGCACGAAAATTCTTACGAGTTAATTCCATTTTTTGAATTTTTTTGGAAGGAAATTTGTTGTGCGATTGTTTGGACATGAAACGCATTGCCGCTCGACTAGTGCCGAAAGACCTAACTTTTTTCAGAAACTCGTTCGCGTAAAGGTCGCTGAAGACATGCTAGAACGAGTCAATTCCAACCCCACATTCATAAAATGTATTGTAACTGGTGATGAGACATGATATGTATACAGTGATGGGTATATGAGGTTGACATGCAAACCAATCAACAAGCTTCGGAATGGCACCTTTCAACTAAGCCGAAACCGAAAAAACCATGTGAAAGTCGATCAAAAGTTAAGGTAATGTTGACTGTTTTCTTTGATTATCGTGGTGTTGTGCACTCGGAATTCTTACCAGAAGGTCAGAGTTAATTCCATTTTTTGACTGAGATGAAATTTTCAAGTCACTAAACAACATAAATATCGTCCGAATCACAAAATGTCTGAGTACGTACACAGTCAACAATGTCAAACTTTACGATGTATATGTCAGATGGCGCCAACACTATTGTTGTCAGTTCCGGATACATAAATAGCAATCTTCGTATGGATCTTTTAGTTTGCCCAGTATGTCTTAGATTACAATCTTGACAAGTAGTTTCATAAATCCACTATTTTTCATCTTGATATACTTTATCCTTTGGATTACCTAGGGCTTCCCTTAATTTATTATGTGATTTGCAGACTACCTTAATGTCCCCTTTTTTCAAAATTTTGTCTAACCCTTGTGTTAATTGGGCTTTAAAGGGCATACAGTGAATTATTTCAATAATTGTGTAAACTTAAGTTTTCTAATTAATGTATCTACAATATTTCTATTATAACTATTCACTTCGGACATCTCCCTAATTAATTTTAATTATTTTTTATAATTATTTTTGTTTAAAGGAAAATTGATTAATCTATCCACCTTAAAATTTAAACTGGCCATCTTATTATGGAAGCTATGATTCGAATCTTTAGGGATGTGTCTCGAAGTGGTGGTGTTTTTTTCTAAAAATATCAAAATCTAGTCCATTTTTATTATTCCTGCCCAATAAGATATCCAAAAATGATAATCTATCATTGTTCTCGAGTTCATACGTAGAGGCTTTACATCAGATTTACCAATTATTATTAAGTTCTTAACAAAATTTTTATTTTTTGAATCAAAAATTGACAAAAAACATTCACATATTAACCACATTCTATTAATGTAATTTTTTATGCTGTTACATTCACTTCTTAACTCTTTATTTATTGCTCTAATTTCTTTCTGAATTACTCCCTCTCTATAGCTATTAGATGTTCATTAATGTATACTAATTCTCCATTGAAAAGATTCTACTTAAATATGTTTTTATCCCAATTTTAAAACTCTTTCGTCCAACAAATAAAGAGAATATAAAGAATAAAGTTTATTTCGATTCACTTTCAAAACTGCTGTTTTAAAATAACTGTTACTGTACTGAAAGAATTCCAGACTTATTGACTGAGTTTTCATGCACGCAAACGCTCCCTTTTCCGCAGGCAAAAAAACTCACCTCAATATTTTTGCGTTGACCGATAAGTGAACTCACGTCACGACAGGTTTACATTATTTCAAACAGTCGTTCAGTCGTTTTTCCTCATTAGCAAACTTTCGTCCACTATGATTCAAATACATTTTAATCTTGTTCCCAAATCTGTTTGCTAATTTTATAATAATTTGTATAAAACCAAAACCATATTAAATTTACAGCTAAGTATTATTTTTTCCTTTCATTCGCATATTTTCTTTCTCTTCTTTACTTTGTCATTATCCATCTTGTTATTCTCTACCTTTTTATTTATTTATATTTTTCTCTACCAAATGTAATCCATTTCAGTATGAACTTTACAGATTTACAAGTTAGACAAAAATAAGGTTTTTTTTTCTTAATTGTATAAAACCATTAATTGTTTAGTTCCAATGACAGAACAGAACTGTAATTAAATTTTCACAAACTGTGTACAGCGACCATGGGCTACACGACCAACCAGTCAAAAATGAAAAAGGAAAAGTCCCTGTCCAACTGCACTGCTTCCTTTTAAATATGTCCTCGAGAGGTGGAGACAACTAGCCATTTCCTGGTTAATGGATTTGTGAACAAACAAAACTGTAGGATGTGGACCGACTAAAATCCACAAGTGATGAAAGATCATTTATTTTGGAAATCGAAAACAGCCGCCATTTATCAAACGTTATTTTTCGAGAATAATGACAAAAACATCAGAAATTATTCTTTAATATGCAACTTCATTCATCAGGTTCTTTTTGAAAAAATGTAACTGAATATAAAACTGAAATTCAGGCACTGAATGTGTCTTCTCCGCGCTTCAAGCATCTTGCAAAACAATAAAAACAGACGAAATCCGCGAAAGCTTGTGCAAACAGAGGAGTGAGGGATGCGAACGTAACCACAAAACAAAGACAATTCAGCGCGAATCCAAATTCCGCCCTCGATATTTCGCCTTGTTATTTACAGCTTAGGCCGCGGCAAGCGGGGGTCCCCCTTCTATTTTACACATCAATAACTCCACGGTATCCTTATCCAGTTGGCAAACGGGAACGATCCGAAAATATTTTTCATTTCCTTTTTCTTTCGGATTGGTCTTTTTAATCACACAATTGTCCATACCTTATTATTTTCTTGTTTATGGTACACCTTTGTTTAGTAGAACCAGACAAAAATTAAATTCATTTACTAAAACTCGAATTTTTAAACATAATACATAATTTTTCATATGGTGTAACTAGGCTAATCCCTCAATATAAAATATCTTTTAATAAAAACAGATTAATTTAGAGTCTTGTCAGTATTAAGGCATAATTGTTTACATTATTGATTGATTTGTCCGTTTTGTCCGATTTGTCCGTCCCGTCCGTTTTTTTTTAAATAATTGTTTACATTTTCAATTTAGAAAAAAGCTGGAAAGATCGTTGAGGAAAATTTAACTGAAGTAAACGGGTGAATTATTTAGTGTGTCCGGACTTCCAATAGGGGTGGCAAAAGTCATCATGGCAATCATCATGGCACATTAAATCATTTTAATATCAGAGCAACACGTATAAATTGTAGAAATTTATTCTCAAAATCAGTGTTTTTTGCACCAAACTTATAGTGCATTTTGTGCATTTTATAGTGCATGTAATGAGCGATAATGAGCGATGTATTCGCTGAATTATTGACAAATTCCGATCGCATTTTACACTGCTCGATATTAAAACAAAAAACTGTGAGTTCGGAAAAAAACTCGCCGCTGTTGCGGGCATTGTTGATCAAGATCAAATTGATAAATTGTAATTTGAATTGTATTGATCTGGAGGAGATGTGGTTCCAACAGGACGGCTCCACATGTCATACAGCCAATACAGTCAAAGCAACAATCGATTTATTAAGGGCACAATTTAATGAGATAACTATTTCGAGGAACGGACCTGTTAATTGTCCACCAAGGTGAGTTCGAGGAGCGCCAGGATCCAAATGTCCTACCGCTGATTTCCAACATTACGCATTGGTTAATGGCAAAAATGGACCTCAATATAAAATTTCCTATGTAAAAACAAATTAATATATCACTATACAAATATCAATATTGCAGTCAGAATTAAATTGTCACGATTCTAAAAGATTAAAGAATCTCAACAGAGGCATGATCTAACTACGCTTCCATTGATTTTTAAAAAGGCTTTTTCGTTAAAGGTGCACTAGAAAAAATTCCCGTGTAAAAATTAATTAATATTGCTAATATATTCAGAAATAAATTATAAAAAATAAAAATTATATTCAGAACTAAATACAAGGTCTATAAAGAAAGTAATGAGGCAGTCGATCTGGCAACAGTGTTGGTTTCTCCTTGGAAGGGAAACCTAACATCTGATGCGTCATCAGTACGAGTTGGAACTCCCAAAAGTCAAAGGCCCAGGTTTTTAGGTGATTTAAGTTATTTCCAGAAGTTCGAGACTCGATCCAAGATGAATCTCACAGCGAAATGCCTTTAGCTACAAGAATTGATAATAATGTCCATATAATCTTGTACGTTCTGTATGTCGGTAAACGATCAGAATGATCGGACAAGAGTTAAATTTGACTCAGAACCGTTCGTCAGATTTAGACCAATTAATTGGGGATGAAGAAAATCTGGGCGAAAATGGTCCTGAAAAACCTTGATAACAGGAAAAAAAATGTCTTGACTTTTTGGGGCAGATGAAAAATTATCCTTAATTTCTGGAATGGGGCATTATTGGTAAAGGGCCTTGGCTTTTTGAATACGACCCCGAAACGAAGCACTACAGCCAGGAACGGCACATTACAACCTCATCCTCATGAAAGATCAAAATAATGTTGATTTGCTTCTTCCATAACCAGGGAATCATCCATAAGGAATTTGTGTCTCAGTGCCAAACTGTAAAATAGCATTGTTACCGAGAAGTTCCTAAAATACTTCGAAAAAATCATGTTCTGTTCCACAACCATTTCAATTAACGAGTTTTTGGAAAGTTCAATAATTACTATGGTTTCGCAGCTCCCATATTCACCAAACTTGAGTCCTCGTAACTTTTCCGTTTTCCCAAGCTTGATAATTTACATGAATAGACACCATTTTGGCATAATTGACGATATTCCAGTATCTGAATTGCAGCCTTGCTATGAAGAGTGGACAAACAAACCATCTCCAGCGCTAAACTGCGTAGGAGATAATGTGGAATTATATATCCAATTGATCAAAAAATGTTAAAAAAAAAGGCTTGTTACTTTATTTACGCACATTTATTTTTTTTTTAAATTTTATACAAGTATAGAATCTATAGATGTGTTATATTTCTTAATATAAAAAAGAGAAGTCAAACTGATTCAGAGAGATTTTTTACCTATTTTATAAATGTTGTTTAAAAGCAGCACCAGAAAATCGGTATTATCAAATGGAAATAAACAGGTATTATTCGCTTTATTTGTTTTTGAAACCTCACCTGACGCCCTCGAAAAGAAAACAATCAAAACATCGACAGAGTTATTGTTGATTTTTGAAGGGTTGGAGTGGAACGACGGTGGATGGCACCGGTATGCTCGATTCATTTTTTTTGCCGCCACCCTTTGTAATTGATGTTCCGAATGTGTGTTACACATTTTTTGAATCATAACAAACCATAAAGATTTATCAAATTCAATTTAACCGTTATTTTGTTTTATGTTAAATTATCGTCAAGTATATCATTCAATTGCTTGGAAAGTTGTTTGTTTGAGTTTTAGCGAAAAATAGACCAATAATTTTACGAGGATGGTTTGAAAATTTTCCAGCTTAACAAATAAACAAGTTTTTTTGTCAAGTTTACTTTTATTTCTCAATATAGTCTCCTTGTCATTCTATACACGTTTCCCAGCGATGCACCTATCTCTTTAATAAGACCAAATAGTAGTTGATATCTTCTTCTGCAAAACAGTCGTTTACTAATGTGATGGCCTTCTTATTCGATGAAAATCTCTATCCTCCGAGCAAAACTTTCAGCCTAGAAAAGAGAAAAAGTCGCTGGAGGACAGATCTGGTAAATACGGTGAGTACTACTGTACCATTGAAGTGAGACGATGTATTGTCTTGTTTGAAAAAAACTTTCTTTTTCTTCAAATGCGGCCATTTTTCCGTAATTTCTGTGTTCGCAGCTTGTCAGGTAATGATGTGTAGTATACCCCTCTTATTATTTTTCACTTTTCAAGATAGTCGATAAGGTGAATAAAGAAAAATAAAAAAGTAATATAAAGATAGTTATAGCCGCTGCTCTATGAGCCCTCCACCTCCTAGATACCTTCCCTGGCAGAAGTTCCTCCCATGAGTACAAACCCAAAAAGTCTGATCCTCCCAAATGCGACTTCTGCAACATCCTTTTAACAGTTAAATATCTTATTACCGAGTGCCCTTCTCTTATATACTATTCCCTCTTATTGTAGGAATAGTCCTTTATTTATTTACTTAATTTTACACCAATCTACAATTTTGTTCGTATACAATTTATATTATATTCATTTCATTATTGCATACTTATTTTTCATTTTATTTATTTTCCATTTATTACAATTACTTACATAACAACCTGACATTATGGCTCTTTATTCTTTGTTTTATATCTGTTTTGTCTTATTATTGTATATGAAGTTATATTTTTCATTGCTAAATGGCCTCTGCTGCCGATGCAACTTTAATTTTAAAATTATCTCTCTCTATCTCTCTCTTCAAATGCGGCCATTCTTCGCCAATTTTTGCCTTCTGCTTGTCAAGTAATGATGCGTAGTATGCCCCTGTTATTGTTTTTCCGTTTCCAAGATAGTCGATTAACACAACTCCATGACTATCCCAAAAAAACAGTCACCATCACTTTCCCTGTCGATGGAACAATCGCCGTTTTCGGAGTCGATTCACCCTTCGTAGTCCACTGTTTCGACAGTGTCTTGATTTCGGTGGTATAGTGATGCAGCCAGGTTTTTTCGACGCCCAAATGTCGAGATATTTTGCTTAAACTGATCAATTCTTCTGTTGAAACCTTTGGTGTGAAATACTAAACTTGAAGAGATTTACCACTAAACATCAAAACGCTTTTTTTAACTGCTCGACACACGTTTCGCTAACCATGTTAGCATCATCAGGAGGTGACTTAATCTTGCTTTAACATGGCTTCGGAAATGTTCATTTGAATGTGTTTTTCGTCCTGAGTGAGTAATCGAAGCATTCATTACGCGGTTAAGTTTTTCATGCCCACATCTTCAGTTAATATATGACCAGCACGTTCTTTCGAGATGCCCACAGCCTATATTATCTGTCTATCCTTTATTCGACGCTCGTATAGCACCATTTGGTGAACTTTTTCAATGGTATCGGTAGTGGTTACGGTGGTGGATCATCAACCCAAGCTGGTACGACTATGTATAAATTCAGCTGTCCAAAATTTCAGGGTAGCAAAAGATAGTGAAGAGTCTCCGTAAACAGCATTTATTTCAGCTTTAATTTGCGCAGTGGTATTGTCTTTCAAATGCAAGAATTTAATGACGGTTTGATATTCGATTTTTGCACCTTTATTGACACTAATATCGACTGACATAAATGACTGTTAAAGAACATCTGAGCGTCTGTCTGTTATACAACATGAGCATCTAATATAGCTGATATTTTCAAAGTTATCTTTCAACGCAGGCGCAATTACATTACCAGAATATTTTTCAGCAGTAACGCCATCTTCATGTTGAGGTCGGAAACTTTTCAGATTACCCTGGTAGCAGTTTGTGATGATGCGTTATTGTAGTGCAAACTCCATTACTTGTGTTGCCACAAATTTGAAATGTTTTTTTTCGTATGGAGTCTAATACATAACTTGCGATTACTTTGTACAAGATCCTTGATTTTAATAATGTTTTCTTCATTGGTTAACGCGGAAGGTCCACCTGAACGAGGTTCATATTTAGTTTCTTCCCTACCATCACAAAAATCCATTTATTCATTGTAAAATTGATTTTTTTACATAGCTTCATCACTGTGTCACTTTTTTAACATTGATATTTCGCTTTTTATACAAAATATAATGCAAGTACACTTATAATGCAAAAATCACTAACAAAATTTAGTATCACAGGAAAAATACCTAACAACATGATAAAAACAAAAAATTTTATGTTATAGCACCCGGTAATAGAGTTAAACACGTAAAAAATAATTTAGTTCTTGTGAAGCAGACATATACAGCTAGTATATTTACTGTTCGCTTCAAATATAGAGTGGTGCTCAATAAAATAAGAGTAGCGGAGCCCTATTGATATATTTTATTTACACTAATTTTTACGCTGTTTTTAAGATAATATTAATTTTCCAGAATGAATTTACCGAGCATTCAAATGACGTACTTGTTATTATTCTAAATATAAATAAGTTATTCATAATTATTCGTTGATGAGCTATTTTAGAAAAAAATGATGTGGTCAAAAAATAAGAGTAATTTATATTACATATCATAAAAAAACTAAAAGGCGTAATTTAGCAGCGGCGGTCGGTGGGGGAAAAAACAGGTGGGGCACGTATAACCAAATTTTGGAATGGGGATAGGGAAATGCGTTTCAACTAAAAATTTTACATTTCTTAGTATCATACACACACTTTGTTGTGTAGAAATACGAGTGTAACTATCACACATCAATTTTTCATTGAATTTTTTAATTTTTTAGTTGGGGCACGTGCCCACGTGCTCTTATGAACCAACCGCCACTGATGTTTAGTCTCTTGTATAATTATCGAAACTTAGTACTTTGTAGGATGCCCCATATTCTTAATTGGGGTTTTATTTTTTTTGGGGTTTAAGTTTTATAACAAAACTGCCGGTCGCTTTGGTGCGGACGGTAAGAGCAGCGGTCTACCGCTGCTGTGCCGAAACCGCATTTGAGCGGTAGTTGGTTCGATTCCAGTGCTCGGATGGTTATTTTTATTTCTTTCTTCTGTCTGTTTACTTCCTAAATGTTTGTGATTGTTTCTAGGTAAGAGTGAAAAATCCGACAAACGAATTACCCCTCAGTTACGCCAGTTAAAGGCTGGGTAAGGCTGGATGCCTTCTGAGAAGTGTTCTACGTTGGTCACTCGCCAGTCGGTAGGTTTTCTGATAGACTTATGGGTAGGCAAATAACCAAGGGTTTATAGCCTGAGGGGGGCACTGGCCTGGTTTTGTCGGAAGCTGATGACCGTGGTTCGGAACCTACGTTAAGCTGTAGGTCAAGTCGTTAAACAGCCTAGTTGCTAATGCGCCTCTAATCCTAACACTTTACCTTTTTACCCATTTTAACAAAACTATTTTTATTATTTTATTGTTATAATTAAAACGCTATACAAAACTGAATATAAATTTTAAAGCCTAGTACCGATGACGCGCCGACAGTTCCCGAAAACACCCTAGAGAGTGTGACCTCACAATGTTTAATGCTTTTCAACATTAGACAGCTGATATAGCGGTTTTAGATTTTAATTAATTTATTCTTGTTATTATTATTAATATATTGATAAATTTATTAATAATCTAAAAAAGCATCGTGTCTGTTTCGAACCATTTTGTACGGATACTACAAAAACAACTCCTGAAAAATATTTTTAAATGTGCCACAACATAAGTCAATGATTCCAAGCAGCAGGATGTATTAATCCTAAAACAATATCAAATTATTTTTGGTATCATTTCAATGTAAGTATTTCAATATAATAATGTATATATATATATATATATATATATATATATATATATATATATATATATATATATATATATATTATATATATATATATATATATATATATATATATATATATATATATATATATATATATATATATATATATATATATATAATATATATATATATAATATATATATATATATATATATATATATAATATATATAATATATATAAATATAATATATATATATATATATATATATATATATATATATATATATATATATATATATATATATATATATATATATATATATATATATTATATATATATATATATATATATATATATATATATATATATATATATATATATATATATATATATATAATAAAGAGAATCATCACCGGGTTAGATCAGGCTGCCATTGGACTTTTGACATTGCAACGTTAAATATACGGACTATGAAAACAGAGGCCCGATTGCAAGAACTGTTAATCGAACTTGACACATACATTGGGATATTATTGGGCTCTGTGAAACACCAAGAAAGGGTGAAGAGTTAATCAAACTGGAACCAACTGGACACGTACTCTACACTCGAGGTACGGAAAATGGCCGATGTGGCGGAATTGGATTCCTCATCAATCGAAAGCTGAAGGACAGTGTGGTAAAATTTGAAAGTACATCCGACCGATTAGCCCAATGCGTCATTCAGCTGAATAAAAAGTTTAGGCTTCAAATCGTCCAAGCTTATGCACCAACTATAAGCCATAAAGATGAGGAAATTGAGGAATTTTATGATGATGTGGCCCAGCTTTTATACAAGGAGAAATGTAGGTACAAGATCCTGATGGGTGATTTTAATGCCAGAATTGGAACAACAAGAACAGACGAAAATGCAACTGGCCCATATGGAACTGGTGAGCGAGACAATAGAGGTGACAGATTAGTTGATTTTGCTGAAGGACAAGAACTATATATTATGAATTCATGCTATAAGAAAAATATCAGCAGAAAATGGACATGGAAAAGTCCATCTGGTGTCACAAGCGAAATTGACTACACCATGACCAACGATAAAACAATATTTACCAATTGTACTGTCCTTAACAATTTTAATGTTGGAAGTGACCACCGAATGCAAGGGTTCGGATTGACTGTCGAAAAGAGCGCGAAAGAATGATAAGATCAAAGAAGGGCAAGGTGGATTCTGGAAAACTGCTGGAGAGAGGAAGCGATTTTGAGATTGCTTTGTCAAACCGGTTTGCTGCGTTACAAGATCCAGAGGAGGTGGAAATATCAGTTCAATATGAAGAAATCGCCAACAATGTAGTTCAAACGGCTGCTTCAATAGCACCAGAAGAAAAATGTCTCAAACAAACAAAAATCTCCAGTGAGACCATTGATTTAATGAAGAAACGGCGAGCAATGAGAAATGCAGGTAGTCCTTTTGGCAGGGTCGAGTACACTGAGCTCTGCAAAACTATAAGAAAACGTATCAGAGAGGACACGCGCCGATTCAGTATGCAGCTAGTGCAAAAAACCCTGGAAGAAAACAAAGGAATTAACAAAGCTAAACAGAAGCTGAGAAACAAAAGAACGCAAATATATGCTTTAAAGCGTGAGGATGGCACAGTGTGCAGGGCGCGTACCCAAATGTTAGAGATTGTCAGAAGGTTTTATTCCCAGTTATATGAAGATCAGAGCCGGCCAGGGACAGCAGTACCCACGGAAGAACAATATATAATGCCAGATATCCTGGTGGAGGAAGTGACTAATGCTATAGAATTGATGAAGAACGGCAAGGCTCCAGGAAAGGATAGTGTAACTGTCGAAATGCTAAAAGCTGGTGGTCGGACGTTACATAAAACACTGGCAAAATTATACTCAAAATGCCTCAAAGAACAAAAAGTACCTGACTTATGG